>JAJJWW010000630.1:0-83216 GCA_023531295.1 Papaver armeniacum
CGGTTTATCCTTGTGGTAGATTGGATTGATTAATTGAGTAGATCGACATGAAATGACCCTTCATACTCATCCGATGATATCTTCTTTGTCCGGTATCCAAATGACATGCTTGAGTAGTCTACTTCGCATAATGTTTCGAGATCTATCTAGTAATACTAGTTTCATATCTAAATCGATGTTAGATTAATTTATGTTAATTAACGTTCGTCTCTAATTAATCGAGTCATTAGCGGTTAATTTGTCTCTTCACTGGTCTAATAGCATTGACGAGCTTGAGGCTCGTTACATTCTCCCCACCTTATATCATTTTCGTCCTCGAAAATCGATCTACCATAGTCTTCCAAAACTCCCCACCTTATAGAGAGTTACTATCTCTCGACTACATGCAAGTACTACTCATACTTACAAACGCGCGAAAGAAAACAACTCATTTAAATGAGTTCAAAACAACAAGAAATGAAACATACGCCTATACGGTTTTCTACAACTAGAATCTACAATTTGTAGCTCTAAGTTCAAAAGACTAATTTCGATTTCATAAATTAATCGTCTCTAAGCTCACTATGGTAAATTGGATTCTAACAGAATAGTATGTCTAAGTTCTCTGCGCTAAAATTTATAATCTAGTATTTAACAATTTATTAATTTGATGTGATTTATCCATATAATTAATTCTAAATTTGATTTCACGTAAATCTCAGATACCTGATATTTTAACTTACTGTTATACTATTGTTTATGGGTGAAAATCGTTTCTGCCGATTTCGGTAAATGCGGTAGGTGAGTGAGAAACTGGTTTAAACCCTAAACAAATGTGCTACACGTGAGCACTTTATAGATTCGAGAGATCAATCTGTACAAGTCCGGCCTAAACCAAGAAATGGCCGTTCCGGACTTGCTTGGTCACAAAGTGGAGGAGAAGGGTTGATTTGGGAGGGAAGCAAGAGAAAGGTGTTGAGGAGAGTAGTATCTCGACTTGTATCGAAAGTGAAAGCTTAGGAAGCTTGCAAGAGATGAAAGCTTTTGGGAGAGCTTGCAAAGTTGCCTTTCCGAGAGTGTAAGTGTAGTATATTTCTCCGACCGAGACTTGTTGTTCGGGGTGGAAATAGGTAAGACCTATTTATACAAGTCGAGATTGAAACGCACTCGGCCTCATGAAGGAATAGAGTAAAGGGTGAAATAATGGGAGGAGGTGGTAACCGCATGGTTTAATGGGTGAAAACGTTTTTCACCATTATTTCCTCTTTTATTTGACCGCTTTATTCCTATTCACGCTTTCTTAATTGTGAGCGTAGTGTACGCTGCATGTTGTGACCGCCAAACCAAAACCCTAAAGAAGCATCCCCGGTTTTGTGTTGATATCTCGTTGGTTGCGCCTTGAGTGCAAGTGGTGCTTTGCTAATGGCGCGTGTGGCATGTGCCAATGGCATGTGCGGAATGCCTTGGTGGTAGGTTGCATGGTTTTGCAAGTTAGGCTACCAGCGTGTGTTTTTGGCATGTGCGGAATGCTTGGTAGTAGGTTGCACGGTTTGCAAGTTAGGCTACCAGCGTATGTGTTTGGCATGTGCCAATGGCACGTACGGCCATGTTGACCTAGTTGCAAGTCTTGCAAGCCTAGGGCGCTATATTTGGCGTGTGCCAATGGCATAGCGACTTGGAATATGGCTTGCGGCACGTATTGGCATGTGCCAATGGCATGTGCGGCCATGTTGACCTAGTTGCAAGTCTTGCAAGCCTAGGGCGCTATATTTGGCGTGTGCCAATGGCATAGCGGCTTGGAATATGGCTTTGCGGCACGTATTGGCATGTGCCAATGGCATGTGCGGCCATGTTGACCTAGTTGCAAGTCTTGAAAGCCTAGGAGCTATATTTGGCGTGTGCCAATGGCATAGCGACTTGGAATATGGCTTGCGGCACGTATTGGCATGTGCCAATGGCACGTGCGGCCATGTTGACCTAGTTGCAAGTCTTGCAAGCCTAGGGCGCTATATTTGGCGTGTGCCAATGGCATAGCGACTTGGAATATGGCTTGCGGCACGTATTGGCACGTGCGGCCATGTTGACCTAGTTGCAAGTCTTGCAAGCCTAGGGCGCTATATTTGGCGTGTGCCAATGGCATAGCGACTTGGAATATGGCTTGCGACACGTATTGGCATGTGCCAATACGTGTTGCAAGCCTAGGGCGCTATATTTGGCGTGTGCCAATGGCATAGCGACTTGGAATATGGCTTGCGACACGTATTGGCATGTGCCAATGGCATGTGCGGCCATGTTGACCTAGTTGCAAGTCTTGCAAGCCTAGGGCGCTATATTTGGCGTGTGCTAATGGCATAGCGACTTGGAAAATGGCTTAAGACGTATTGGCATGTGCCAATGGCACGTGCGGCCATGTTGACCTAGTTGCAAGTCTTGCAAGCCTAGGGCGCTATATTTGGCGTGTGCCAATGGCATAGCGACTTGGAATATGGCTTGCTGCGGCACGTATTGGCATGAGCCAATGGCACGTGCGGCCATGTTGACCTAGTTGCAAGTCTTGCAAGCCTAGGGCGCTATATTTGGCGTGTGCCAATGGCATAGCGACTTGGAATATGGCTTACGGCACGTATTGGAATGTGCCAATGGCACGTGCGGCCATGTTGACCTAGTTGCAAGTCTTGCAAGCCTAGGGCGCTATATTTGGCGTGTGCCAATGGCATAGCGACTTGGAATATGGCTTGCGGCACGTATTGGCATGTGCCAATGGCACGTGCGGCCATGTTGACCAAGTTGCAAGTCTTGCAAGCCGAGGGCGCTATATTTGGCATGTGCCAATGGCAGCGACTTGGAATATGGCTTGCGGCACGTATTGGCATGTGCCAATGGCACGTGCGGCCATGTTGACCTAGTTGCAAGTCTTGCAAGCCTAGGGCGCTATATTTGGCGTGTGCCAATGGCATAGCGACTTGGAATATGGCTTGCGGCACGTATTGGCATGTGCCACATGGCACGTGCGGCCATGTTGACCTAGTTGCAAGTCTTGCAAGCCTAGGCGCTATATTTGGCGTGTGCCAATGGCATAGCGACTTGGAATATGGCTTGCGGCATGTATTGGCATGTGCCAATGGCACGTGCGGCCATGTTTGACCTAGTTGCAAGTCTTGCAAGCCTAGGGCGCTATATTTGGCGTGTGCCAATGGCATAGCGACTTGGAATATGGCTTGCGGACGTATTGGCATGTGCCAATGGCACGTGCTGCCATGTTGACCTAGTTGCAAGTCTTGCAAGCCTAGGGCGCCATATTTGGCGTGTGCCAAAGGCATAGCGGCTTGAGATTTGGCATTGTTGCCATGGTGTGCGATATGCGGCTTGGTTTGGCATTCTTTGCCATGGTGCGCAGAGTGCGGCTTGGTTTGGCATGGTTGCCATGGTGCGCAGAGTGCGGCTTGGTTTGGCATTGTTGTCAATGATGCTTGCAGAGTGCGGCTTGGTTTGGCATGGTTGCCATGGTGCGCGCGATGCGGCTTGGTTTGGCATTGTTGCCAATGATGCGCAGAGTGCGGCTTGGTTTGGCATGGTTGCCATGGTGCGCAGAGTGCGGCTTGGTTTGGCATTGTTGCCAATGATGCGCAGAGTGCGGCTTGGTTTGGCATGGTTGCCATGGTGCGCAGAGTGCGGCTTGGTTTGGCATTGTTGCCAATGATGCGCAGAGTGCGGCTTGGTTTGGCATGGTTGCCATGGTGCGCAGAGTGCGGCTTGGTTTGGCATTGTTGCCATGGTGCGCAGAGTGCGGCTTGGTTTGGCATGGTTGCCATGGTGCGCAGAGTGCGGCTTGGTTTGGCATTGTTGTCAATGATGCGCAGAGTGCGGCTTAGTTTTGGAATTAGGGTTCTCGTAGAAAACCCTAACTGGGCATTTTTGAAAAAATACCCTATTAATTATTTACACCCGAGTTAAATGCTCTTAGTTAATGTGTTGCGGGTAACACTAGGTCATGGGGTTTTACGATTTTACCCCTTGTTTAAAACCACCATCAACATTAAGTCCCCGCTAGCTCTAACGGGGGCTTTGTTGCGAGGTAAGCATAAGATGGTGATGCATCATCAACAAGAAACCGTAAAGAGAATTGAGGGGCTTGTCGACCTTTTATAAATAGGATTTGGAATCCTTGCCTCTGGGAGTTTTGCACAAACCGGAGGCCGGGCACAATTGGTGGGGCCAGTGCAGCTTGGGCGATGTTGGGAAGTTGGCGTGAGTTGGGAACCGAGTGTGCTAGCCGGTGAGACCTAATGTGGCGCAATGTGGAAGCTTAGTTGTGCGTGCTCGCAGGGGCGTGACTTGGGAAATTTCGTGTGCTTGGGGCTGGTGGGGCCGGCAATCAAGAATGTGGGGCTGTGCGTACTTGCGGCGTGACTTGGGAAATTACGTGTCTTGGCCTGGTGCGCAATGTGGAAGTCTGTGCGTGCTTGTGCGTGACTTGGGAAATTTCGTGTGCCGGGTGGTGGGGCCAGGCGCAAAGTGTGGAAGTCGTGCGTGCTTGCGGGCGTGACCGATGTAAACAAGGAGGGAGTTTCTTCCGATAGCAAAGTTTCCTTATCTTGCTTTCCTTCACGTGCGGCTTCAATTAGGGCATTATTCATGCTAAAATCGGGAAGCGTTATGTCCCTCATTGCTTCCTTTCCTCTTTTTTTTAAGATTCCGTATTTATACCCAAAATAATTGCATCGTCTCCTCGTTTGAGAAAAGGGATCTTCTTGTCGAGTTTCTTTCTTTGTCATGTCGCACAGAGATGAATCATCTCCTAACCTGCCAAGTTCTCCAAGTGAAGGCGAGGTCTAATTCTTGCAAAAGCACCCCAACCAGGGTCATTCGGGCTAAGAAGATCATACCGTATGTTTTCGTATTCTTCTCTCGCTCGCGTTATCCTCTTTTACATGTGCATAGATGTGGTAGAACCGGGTCATCATTTTTATCTTTTTGCGGTGTGTGATGGGACCCTCCAGGATGGTTGCGCTTTAACTCTTCTGAGAAGGATTTGAGACTTGGTGAAGATCGGTCTTCTTCTCTTGAGGAGGCATTGGTTGGGACCGAGTCTCCATTCCACGAAGCTAGTGAAATCATTAAGGACCTCCCTTCCATCTATACCCCGAAGAACAGGTGCATATTCGACTTTCTTGGGCTCTGGGTGAGCATGGAGGAGTGCGCCATGACTCTTGACCCCCGATGTGGATGAATCAAAAAACTTTCTCCGAAGTGTCGCTGAGAAAACCTTTGAAGGATCATATGATGGCAGCGAAATAGCCTTTGAAGTTGATGCCAAAGGTGTTGTTGGCGATACCGGAGGAGTTATGGTGGCGTATGCTGGAATAGTCGTCGGGGAGGACACTGCTGATGCTGCTTCGGGATGGGATGTTGAGGTTGTTGCTGCTAAAACCGTTGAATGGAACCTTTGTTGCCCGAAGGATTGCTGGGGGAAGTGTTTGAAGATAGCTTTGCCCGAGGGGACTTGTGCTCCATCCTTCGAGGGCTAGTTCCTCCCTTTTGTTATTTCTGTTAGCTGCTTAGTTCCCTTGATGCCTCCCCTTTTTTTTTATTGGTAAACTCATCTTTTCCTTCTTCTTCATCAGTAAACATTTTGCTTCATATATATTTTTTGGAAGAGATGGCTCTGCAGTGGTTTTCTGGGTTTATCTGATGTATTTCTCTGATATCCGGAGAATTTGCTTGGAAAGAGATGTATATATTTTTTTCTTTTTTGATTGGAATGGAATCCCCAGGGAGAAATACAAACGGTGTATTCATCTTGGGGGAGTACAACTACTAAGAGGAATTGTTAAAGGGAATACTGAAAAATAAAAGGAGTAAATGGGAAGTACAACCCCCCCCCTTTTTTTTATGGATTGGATTCCTTGAGCCATCGCGAGTGAATTATCACGCCTTCAGGTGTGACTGCATTGATGAGCTTGCAATATCCTCCCAAAAGGGTATCCGCAACCAGATACGGCTCGTCTTCTCCTTCACTGGGCAAATCCATTTTTACTGTCATCTTCCCAACTTGAAACGTGCTTCCTTTGACCACTACATCTCCAATTGAAAACGGGTTCGACGTCGTGCGATTGCTTGAGTCTTGGCTTCGTTGGCTTGATAGAAGTTTCCAAGCTTCTTGCAAAGTGTTCAAATGGTCCGACCTCCCATTCGCATTTCTTGACAGCGTTCGTGCGTAATCGCGCCGAGTCCCCATGACGGAAAGGGGAAGGAAAGACGGTTGCGTAAAAGGTTGCTTGGTCGACTTACTTGCATTTGAAAACCATGAGCTAGCGCCAACGAGTCTTCTCCGGATGTCCTGGGTTTCTTCGCAGAGTTTGTTGATGCGATAACCAGTGGGATGATTTGTTGGAATTTCCTTCGGGCGTGGACGTTGGCGGAGGGCGCACATCCAATTTTGCTTTGTTGTCAAGCACCCATAAACGTCCCAATATCATGTCGTGATCTAGTTCTTTGACAATATGGAATTTGCTATGTGTTATAGCGTCTCCCATCTCGATCTCTAAGTTGATGTAGCCATGCGCGTTCAAAGCTTCTCCTGTCAAGTCCTTAATCACGGACGGGGAATAGGTAGCGTCTTGTTTTGTAAATCCCCGCCGCCTTCAGTGTCTTGAAAGTAATGATGTTGTGGTAGGAGGCCGTGTCGATGAGCATGTCGTCAAATTCGTTACCTCTTAAACGGACGTGGTCAGCAGTCCCCGGTTCGCGTCGCCTGTTTGGGAAGCTTGGGCCCTTGGCGTGGATTCCGAGGAGAGAAAAGCCGTTTCG
Source organism: Papaver armeniacum (assembly GCA_023531295.1). NCBI lineage: Eukaryota > Viridiplantae > Streptophyta > Magnoliopsida > Ranunculales > Papaveraceae > Papaver > Papaver armeniacum. The sequence goes on from JAJJWW010000630.1 coordinate 6,790, forward strand.
GATACAACACGATTGAGAGCTGCGAAAATATCTTGGCGCCGAACCTTGGAAAGATAGAGAATTTCGCATACATGTCGCATCATGGATTGTACGGTCTCGTGTACGGAGTCCCCAGAGGAACCGCAGTTTCTTATTGGTAGTGGGTCTCGATGCACTCTTTCGTCTCCTAGTTGGAGTTCTCCTGCTTCTATCCTTTCTTTGAAAATATGCTTCAGTCTGTTGCAATCGCTAGTCGGGTGGTGAACGAACCTGTGGTAATGGAAGTATTTGGGGTTCGCCATCTCAGCCTCAGTTGGTGGCCGTCTGAGTGGTGGCAATCTGATGACATCATCTTGAACCTGTGCTTCTAGGAGGTCAATCACCTCCTCGATGGGGAATGGGAAATCAAGGTTATTTCCTTCGGTCTCACGATGCCGCACGGAGTTTTAGTGACGATCTTCCGTTGCGAGGGTTCCCGTTGTCTTGGCGCTTCACGTTTCTACCGGGTGGCTCGTAGTTGCGGCTTTTCCTTTTTCCCCTTTCGTTTACTATGTTCACGGAGGATGAGCCAAGATTAAATTGTTTGTTGATGAGGCGTCTACTCCCGCGGTTTCGCGCGCGTCTTCTGGTTCGAGTTGGCCTAGTTCTTTCCAAGAATGCCGGTGTCCGTTGTTGCAGATCGTCCTGGCGGCTTCATGGAGTTCGGAGAACGTTTGGAAACGCAAGTTTTCTAGCAGTGGCGCGGTAGATTGGAACCATACCATTGATGCATGCGTTCACCAATTGTTGCTCTGGCCACGTTTGGGTCGTGACAATCGAGTGCTTGAACCTCGAACCTTTGACGAAATCATTCGGATGTTCGTTATCCCACTCGGTACATCCTTCCGAGGTCCGAAAAGGTAACTTGTTGAGACACGAAGAAGTATTTCTTGTAAAACGCAGTGACCATGCTACTCCAGTTGGGAATGCTGCTCGGTGGGATGCTGTTGTACCATGTATACGCCCTTCCAGTAAGTGATTTTGAGAATTCCCTTAAACGAAGAACGTGATTATATTCATGTTCACCTAGGGATTCCAGGAAACGAGAAACATGCTCACGTGCATTCCCTGTACCATCGTACAGGGTAAATTGAGGAGAAGAGTACCCCCTTGGGAGAGGGATTCTCTGTATTTCGGATGGGTAAGGGGGTTGGTGATGATGCACGTCCAACTCATCATTCTTGATTCGGTTGCAGAGGAGTTGTTCCAAATCTTCTCTAGTGACAAAGTTGGGTGGCTGATTTCTTTCCAATGGGATTCTAGTGCGAGTTTCCTCATCCATGGAGGCGTGTTCCGCCGAGGTGCTGGCGTCGGGGTTGTTGGAGACGTTCCTAAATGACTCTGGAGGGCGTGACTCACGTGGTAGTCGTTCTGTCAGGGTCTTGAGAAAGATGAGTACCTCCTTCGTGTTGAAACCATATCTGCCCGGGGCTCGCGAGCATCTCTTGTCGTTCCATCGGATCGCGATGGTGACGTGAGGGCGACTTCCTCTTGTCCCTCCGGTTTTCGTCCCGTCAATGGGTAGTTGGGATCTTGGTCGTGGACGGAGGCGCCATGCTAGACGAAGCATTTGGGGTCGTGGCGGCGGCTCTAGATCTTGGTGATCTGGTGGCGCGACACCGAAAAGATATTTTCGTTGCCGTGATTGGAGGGTTGTGCAGAGACGCTAGAGGAGGCATCGGCTCTGGCCCTGGTGATTAACGGTGTTACACTTGAGGGAGTGCATTCGATGTTGCTGTTGTCAGCCGGTGACGTAACAACGTTATTGGGAGAGATGCTAACATCGGGGTGCGTTCTGTGCTGGTGTTCTCGGCAGCCGCTCCGGACTCCGAGTTCCACCATGTTGAGATTTGACGTTCGGGAAACGAAATCGAGAGTCGGAGTTGGTATTGTAACCGATAGATCAATCCTCCCATTTGTGGTCGCCTATTGTTTATGGGTGAAAATCGTTTATGCCGATTTCGGTAAATGCGGTAGGTGAGTGAGAAACTGGTTTAAACCCTAAACAAATGTGCTGCACGTGAGCACTTTATAGATTCGAGAGATCAATCTGTACAAGTCCCGGCCTAAACCAAGAAATGGCCGTTCCAGACTTGCTTCGGTCACAAAGTGGAGGAGAAGGGTTGATTTGGGGAGGGAAGCAAAGAAAGGTGTTGAGGAGAGTAGTATCTCGACTTGTATCGTAAAGTGAAAGCTTAGGAAGCTTGCAAGAGATGGAAGCTTTTGGGAGAGCTTGCAAAGTTGCCTTTCTGAGAGTGTAAGTGTAGTATATTTCTCCTGACCGAGACTTGTTGTCCGGTGGAAATAGGTAAGACCTATTTATACAAATCGAGATTGAAACGTACCCGGCCTCATGAAGGAAGAGAGTAAAGGGTGAAATAATGGGAGGAGGTGGTAACCGCATGGTTTAATGGGTGAAAACGTTTTTCACCATTATTTCCTCTTTTATTTGACCGCTTTATTCCTATTCACGCTTTCTTAATTGTGAGCGTAGTGTACGCCGCATCTTTGTGACCGCCAAACCAAAACCCTAAAGAAGCATCCCCCAGTTTTGTGTTGATATCTCGTTGGTTGCGCCTTGAGTGCAAGTGGTGCTGCCAATGGCGCGTGTGGCATGTTCCAATGGCATGTGCGGAATGCCTTGGTGGTAGGTTGCATGGTTTTGCAAGTTAGGCTACCAGCGTGTGTGTTTGGCATGTGCCAATGGCATGTGCGGAATGCCTTGGTGGTAGGTTGCACGGTTTGCAAGTTAGGCTACCAGCGTGTGTGTTTGGCATGTGCTTATGGCACGTACGGCCATGTTGACCAAGTTGCAAGTCTTGCAAGCCTAGGGCGCTATATTTGGCGTGTGCCAATGGCATAACGACTTGGAATATGGCTTGCGGCACGTATTGGCATGTGCCAATGGCATGTGCGTCCATGTTGACCTAGTTGCAAGTCTTGCAAGCCTAGGGCGCTATATTTGGCGTGTGCCAATGGCATAGCGGCTTGGAATATGGCTTGCGGCACGTATTGGCATGTGCCAATGGCATGTGCGGCCATGTTGACCTAGTTGCAAGTATTGCAAGCCTAGGGCACTATATTTGGCGTGTGCCAATGGCGTGTGCCAATGGCACGTGCGGCCATGTTGACCTAGTTGCAAGTCTTGCAAGCCTAGGGCGCTATATTTGGCGTGTGCCAATGGCATAGCGACTTGGAATATGGCTTGCGGCATGTATTGGCATGTGCCAATGGCACGTGCGGCCATGTTGACCTAGTTGCAAGTCTTGCAAGCCTAGGGCGCTATATTTGGCATGTGCCAATGGCATAGCGACTTGGAATATGGCTTGCGGCACGTATTGGCATGTGCCAATGGCATGTGCGGCCATGTTGACCTAGTTGCAAGTCTTGCAAGCCTAGGGCGCTATATTTGGCGTGTGCCAATGGCATAGCGACTTGGAATATGGCTTGCGGCACGTATTGGCATGTGCCAATGGCATGTGCGGCCATGTTGACCTAGTTGCAAGTCTTGCAAGCCTAGGGCGCTATACTTGGCGTGTGCCAATGGCATAGCGACTTGGAATATGGCTTGCGGCACGTATTGGCATGTGCCAATGGCACGTGCGGCCATGTTGACCTAGTTGCAAGTCTTGCAAGCCTAGGGCGCTATATTTGGCGTGTGCCAATGGCATAGCGACTTGGAATATGACTTGCGGCACGTATTGCAATGTGCCAATGGCACGTGCGGCCATGTTGACCTAGTTGCAATTCTTGCAAGCCTAGAGCGCTATATTTGGCGTGTGCCAATGGCATAGCGACTTGGAATATGGCTTGCGGCACGTATTGGCATGTGCCAATGGCACGTGCGGCCATGTTGACCTAGTTGCAAGTCTTGCAAGCCTAGGGCGCTATATTTGGCGTGTGCCAATGGCATAGCGACTTGGAATATGGCTTGCGGCACGTATTGGCATGTGCCAATGGCACGTGCGGCCATGTTGACCTAGTTGCAAGTCTTGCAAGCCTAGGGCGCTCTATTTGGCGTGTGCCAATAGCGACTTGGAATATGGCTTGAGGCACGTATTGGCATGTGCCAATGGCACGTGCGGCCATGTTGACCTAGTTGCAAGTCTTGCAAGCCTAGGGCGCTATATTTGGCATGTGCCAATGGCATAGCGACTTGGAATATGGCTTGCGCGCACGTATTGGCATGTGCCAATGGCACGTGCGGCCATGTTGACCTAGTTGCAAGTCTTGCAAGCCTAGGGCGCTATATTTGGCGTGTGCCAATGGCATAGCGACTTGGAATATGGCTTGCGGCACGTATTGGCATGTGCCAATGGCACGTGCGGCCATGTTGACCTAGTTGCAAGTCTTGCAAGCCTAGGGCGCTATATTTGGCGTGTGCCAATGGCATAGCGACTTGGAATATGGCTTGCGGCACGTATTGGCATGTGCCAATGGCACGTGCGGCCATGTTGACCTAGTTGCAAGTCTTGCAAGCCTAGGGCGCTATATTTGGCGTGTGACAATAGCGACTTGGAATATGGCTTGCGGCACGTATTGGCATGTGCCAATGGCACGTGCGGCCATGTTGACCTAGTTGCAAGTCTTGCAAGCCTAGGGCGCTATATTTGGCATGTGCCAATGGCATAGCGACTTGGAATATGGCTTGCGGCACGTATTGGCATGTGCCAATGGCACGTGCGGCCATGTTGACCTAGTTGCAAGTCTTGCAAGCCTAGGGCGCTATATTTGGCGTGTGCCAATGGCATAGCGACTTGGAATATGGCTTGCGGCACGTATTGGCATGTGCCAATGGCACGTGCGGCCATGTTGACCTAGTTGCAAGTCTTGCAAGCCTAGGGCGCTATATTTGGCGTGTGCCAATGGCATAGCGACTTGGAATATGGCTTGCGGCACGTATTGGCATGTGCCAATGGCACGTGCGGCCATGTTGACCTAGTTGCAAGTCTTGCAAGCCTAGGGCGCCATATTTGGCGTGTGCCAAAGGCATAGCGGCTTAGAGATTTGGCATTGTTGCCATGGTGTGCAGTATGCGGCTTGGTTTGGCATTGCTGCCATGGTGCGCAGAGTGCGGCTTGGTTTGGCATGGTTGCCATGGTGCGCAGAGTGCGGCTTGGTTTGGCATTGTTGTCAATGATGCGCGAGAGTGCGGCTTGGTTTGGCATGGTTGCCATGGTGCGCAGAAGTGCGGCTTGGTTTGGCATTGTTGCCAATGATGCGCAGAGTGCGGCTTGGTTTGGCATGGTTGCCATGGTGCAGAGTGCGGCTTGGTTTGGCATTGTTGCCAATGATGCGCAGTGCGGCTTGGTTTGGCATTGTTGCCAATGATGCGCAGAGTGCGGCTTGGTTTGGCATTGTTGCCAATGATGCGCAGAGTGCGGCTTGGTTTGGCATTGTTGCCATGGTGCGCAGAGCGGCTTGGTTTGGCATTGTTGCCATGGTGCGCAGAGTGCGGATTGGTTTGGCATGGTTGCCATGGTGCGCAGAGTGCGGCTTGGTTTGGCATTGTTGTCAATGATGCGCAGTGTGCGGCTTAGTTTTGGAATTAGGGTTATGTGTCGAAAACCCTAATCTAGTATTTTGAAAAAATACCCCTATTAATTATTTACACCTGAGTTAAATGCTCTTAGTTAATGTGTTGCGGGTAACACTAGGTCATGGGGTTTTACGATTTTACCCCTTGTTTAAAAACCACCATCAACAACTATATATAAATTTTTTCCAAATATTATTATCTACTATAAATTTGCTATTAATTTAATTACTCAAAATACTAATTTAAACTTGTTATTATTCTCATCATTCTTGCTACTATCGTTCTTTTTTTTGTTGTTTCAGTTGGTACACTAAGTCTTAATTTTCTAAGTATGGTTCTACATTCACGTAAAGATTACTATAATTGATTTTACCTAATCATATCGAATCTGTAATTCTATATATATATATCTTATTAAATATGAGCGTTGGTAACTTAATATTATTACAATTTGAGTCTGCATAAAATTTTAGTGTATCGTAAAAGTCTTTAGATTTTTCTATTAATGTAAAGTATTCTATTAATTTGCGAATTTATTTTCTATCAAGTCCATTTTTTTTACTAGGCATCCAATTACTATTATTATTTCTTCATGTGTATTTGTTTACTTTTGATAATTTACTAATTCAGTTACTGAACTAAATAAAGTTTGGGTATAAGATTACCGACAAATTTAGTCTTTTCATTTTATGTAATATACCTGCACGTTCTTAAGTCTCAACCTAATAAGTCGTATATTATCTATCTGGTTTCAATGCGCAAGAAAGTATTTCTAATTTTATTTAAATTACAAAATTTGACCGTACATAATTCTAAGAATTTTGCGTAGCTACTTGATCCTAATTATTACTTTTATCATTGTACATTTATTAATGATGTTAATAAGATAAAGTTCACTACAATACTATTTGATAAGTGTTAATATTACTTTCGTTATGATTATTAGTCATCCTATTATCGTTTATTGTTATTAACACTAATGGTCGAACTATTATCTTAATTACTTTTACAATTTAACTTCATTTCTAATTTAATAGGTAAATGGTTCTAATTACGAGAAAAGGTACTCTATTAGTTTCTAAATAAAATTTGGGATCTACCAGTTTACTAATAGAAGCAAGTCTTCCTAATATGAATGGTAATCCAAGCTTGTAGTTGGCCTGTCCAGGTTAGCAAGTCCCGACGATGGTTTCCTATGAAAAAAGACAACACAAACACACCAGAATTTCAAACCTCACTATTCTCCAGTGCTAGATTATCTAAGTATCATTCAATTGAGACTAACTAATTTCTAGTTATCTATTGAAATTTCTAACTTATACCACAATTGGTTTCAGCCTACAATTTTTACTTCATAATTATATACACGCAAAACAAGAAGCAAACAATCAACATATTTAACACATTAATCAATCAATTCAAAAATTATTTTAGTTCTTGATTGCTTTTAGTGATTAAGATTTAACTCACAAACCCAACCCAGTTCTAAACTAATCTATTTCACTAAGCGGCATTTGGCTATTCCTATTGACGCCCATGTAAGATCTAATAATGAGCTCTGATACCAACTTTGTAGTGCCCCCTAAGCTAGCAGCTGACCAATCCAAGAGATTAACTAAATAAAGAGGCACTAAGAATCTAAATCATTTACTTAAACATTCAATTAAAAAATCTTCTACAAAACTTAACCCAAAAACTAGCCCCGCTCTGAAATATATATACAAAAACTCCTCTCAAATGATACATATTCAATAGTGAGTAGATTTATAAATAGGAATACAAACACAGAATAAATAATGCGAAAGCTAACTAACTAGCGTAAATAATTCTTCGAAGCTTTCATCGTCACATGCACATCTTGATCTGTCTCTGAAACTGAAAGTGGGAAAGGGTGAGCACATCATCCCTAAAAGGGGTGCCCCGTAGGAATAACAACTAGCTTTCAAGTAAACATTAATATGATTCGAAGACAATGCAAGTTTTATCGAAAGTCGGTAATACAAGGAAAGACAATGAAACATAAAGTAGAAACTTCTTCATAGACATTCATAAATAACAAGTAAACATCCATGTATGAGATGTGTGTTGCCGCACATAAGGGAAGAATAATATTGATGCCAATTCCACACCGATTAGGTAATCTTTGTGTATCGCCCTAGCCATAGAATCATTTGATATATATATATAAAGGAAGAATAATATTGCGGTGTATCGCCCTAGCCGTGTAATATTGCGGTGTATCGCCCTAGCCATAGAATACTGATATATATGTATAAAGGAAGAATAATATTGGGGTGTATCGCCCTAGCCATGTAATATTGGGGTGTATCGCCCTAGCCGTAGAATACGATATTGTGTCGGCACACATCTCATACCACACAAAACACACAAAGATATGCATGAATTTCAAAACACCAAGATTGATTTGTAAAACAATAATGAATACAAGAGAGTTCGTTATCGATTCCCACCTTTTTTGATGACAAGCCTCGCATACCTTGAGGTCCATAATCCACTGGTTCGTCCTTTGATTCGATCGTTGTTAATAACTAACTGTTAATCACATGAGAACTCTAAGAAATTAGCCAAAAGGCTCATACAAGACTCATACAAGTCTAACTAATGGTTCTAAGCCCATTAACTAAGTCTTAAGAACATCTACAACTTTGTAGAAGAAGCCAAAGGCTAATTCGGACCAAAAAGGTCTAATTCATCTAATTAAGAAAAACTAATCCTAAGCCCAAGATTTACTAAACAAGCCCATTAATCTAAGGCCCAGTCCATTTATGTCAACTAACGGTCAAGACGGTCAAGGGAGTATATTAACAAGTCCACTTCAAGTCAAAGTCCAGGGTCAAAGGTCAAGTAAGTCAAACATGAATCGGTCAACGATCCAACTCGGGTCAAGATAGGGAAACTAAGTGAGTTAACTCGGTCTATAAGACTGATTCAGCTAAGTCGTTCATACTTGACTCGGTCGGATTAACCGAGTCGGGCAACAACAAATCACCACTCATCCGACTAAGATAACCAACAAACCTAAATCTATTTAATTTGTAAGAACACAACCCGATTATACTCATTTGATCACTATAAAATAATTCATTCAACGGAATTATACAATTGCATTCTAAGCTTTACATGCAAGCTGCAGCATACCAAGTTTTCCTTAGAGATTCAATTCAACACCTTCATCTAACCCTCATTCCAACACTTGCGATGAATTGGACCAATCAAATAACCTATCCAATTCCTCTACATTAACCTTCCTAATGCATACATACAAACAACCCTGCAACTTACATTCACTGTCATTAACAAAGCAACACCCGTCTCATCTTCTGAGTTACAACTCCACTGCATCTTTGTCCAGACCAAACATACAATTCCATATAGACCTGAACTCCATAGTTCAACACCCAACTTCATTCGACCTGTAATTACACATCCATACTAGCCCATTCTTACTTGCAATTCAATATAACACCTTAGACTTCACCTGCAATCCAATTCTTCTAATCTCAGACTAATACTACATCTTCAACCCAACACACAACAGCAACAATAATACCACCACTACATGTAATCTCCATTCACACAACATCTCAAAACATCTTCTCTTAAACAATTGAATTCAATCCCCAATTCACTGATTCTTCATCACAACAACTACACGGCCATCATCACATCCATTTAAAACTGACCCATCCAAATTCAGTTTCAAACTCCAACATACACAAATTCAAGGTAATTATTTATGGAACCTAAAATCAACTTACCACTTCATCTGAATTAGCTTCAATGCTCAAAAAAAAACTCATAACAGCTTCATCACCTTCTCATAAGAACAATCGAACCCTCTCTCACAGATCTCTGAGTTTGAGTCGATACCAAAATTAGAACCACCACCAGTTAAACTTGATTCTACTCTTATCTCTAACTCAATTTCATCTCTTGATGTTCCCTGAATCCTTCTTAACAAACCCTAATTTCTATTTCTTGAAGAAAAGAAACCCTAACCCTTCGATTCTTCACAAGACAGTTCCATAAGTTCCATCAAACACCGATTAAGAATAAACCCATCTTCTAATTCAATCCCCTAAACCAACAACTTCATATACTGGTTCTTCTATGAACTTCTTATGAAACCCTTGTTCTTGATTCAAACACCAAAACGACTCTATAAATCCAATTAATCATCAACCCTCGTAACCTTCATCTGTCAGAAACTCAATACACTGATTAACTCCACAAAATATCGAAACGAAATCTAAAACCTAATTCCGATTCTCTAATTCACCTTTTCATTGCATCTAAATCATCCGCTTCAATTAACGCCACCGGTAACATTTATTACTTGATCTGAATCACCTTCCCCTGATCTCAACACCCCATTTCATCACTCAAAATTCGAACAAAAGAAGAATATAGGAAAAACAGAGAAGGAGCAGAAAAGGAAAGAAGAGACGAGAAGATTAGAAGAAGAAAAGAAAGAATAAGAAGAAGGAATCTTCTCGGTCGATTAAGGATAATGCCGACCAAAAATTGGTAAAGGCGCCCACCCAAAGATATGGGCAGCCAAGGCGGTTTGTCTATAAAATGACCCTTCATACTCATCCGATGATATCTTCTTTGTCCGGTATCCAAATGACATGCTCGAGTAGTCTACTTCGCATAATGTTTCGAGATCTATCTAGTAATACTAGTTTCATATCTAAATCGATGTTAGCTTAATTTATGTTAATTAACGTTCGTCTCTAATTAATCGAGTCATTAGCGGTTAATTTGTCTCTTGACTGGTCTAATAGCGTTGACGAGCTTGAGGCTCGTTACAATTATGGTTGTCGCCCCCGATAAAAAATTAACTTCAAAATTTTGAATTTGACAACTTGTAATCGGTTTTACTGTATTCACTTTTATCTACCGATTTGTTTGTAATCGGGTGTTGGGGAATGGGCTCTCTAACTAGTTCATTTGAGTCATTTGAACTAGTTATGGTGAAAGAAAGAAAATGGTTGATATGAAAGTGCTCATATGGCTAACCATTTGGTTAACTATTGTTGAACCAACAAATGTATATGTTTGGGTACGGTTACACAAACCTAAAACGTGTATTTCATTTATGTGTAACAAGTTAAGTTTTCGATCTAACGGTTGAAAGATATTAGCTTGAATCTAATCATGTTTTCATTTAACGGTGAATATTAAATTTTTTGTTACTAAGCTAACATGGATTGAAAACCACGATTTGAAAGCCTATATAAAGGAGAACTCTATAACTGGGAAACCTAATCGCCACACCTCCTTTGTGATACTAGTTGTATAATCTAGAGTCGATTCTCCTTTAACCTTAGGTTTCTACCGAGACCCTGTAGGTTAACGAATTAAGGACTTCATTGAGATTGTGAAGCCAGACCGATACTACTTTCTTGTAGTTTTGTGATCTGATCTTGCTATTTCTATCGTATTGAGTACAATCGTAATGATTGGCTTAAGATTGATATCTCCGATAGGCAAGATATAAAAGTAGTCACAAACATCTTCGTCTCATCGTTTGTGATTCCACAAAATCTTCTTTCGCCACGTCGATTAAGATTATTGTGAGGTGATTGATAATAGTAGGTTGTTCATCGGGAATATAAGTCCGGGTTATCAATTGGTTCCTGTTCACCTTGATTTATCAAAAGACGGAACAAAACTCGTAGGTATTTACGTGGGGAGACAGATTTATCTATTACCGTAGACTTTTATGTGTGATCTGATTTGTTTATTAAAGTCTTCGACTTTGGGTCGTAGCAACGCTTAGTTTTGGGTGAGATCAGCTAAGGGAATCAAGTGCGTGGTATCCTGCTGGGATCAGAGATGTAAGGAGCGCAACTGTAACTTGGATCAGTGTGAGAATGATTGGGGTTTAACTACAGTCCAGACCGAAGTTAGTTTGTAGTAGGCTAGTGTCTGTAGCGGCTTAATACAATGTGTGTTCAACGGACTAGGTCCCGAGGTTTTCTCGCATTTTCGGTTTCCTCGTTAACAAAACTTATGGTGTTTGTGTTATTTCTTTTCCGCATTATATTTGTTATATAATTGAAATATCACAGGTTTTGTGTTTGAATCAATCAATTGGGAAATCCGACCTTTGGTTGTTGATTGAAATTGATTGATCCTTGAACATTGGTCTTTGGTACGTTCAAGTGATTTCTCTTGTATTCAATTAGACTCATAGATTATATGTGCTTGAGTAAGAATTGAATCGATAAAAGAGAGATATAACTCCTTGATATACTTTATTAAGATTGAGTCTAGTTGATTCTCTTGAAAGTATATTAGAGTTAGTCCATACAGATTGCTAATCGAAATATTGGGTGTGGTTGTTGTACCCCCGCTTTTTCAATTGGTATCAGAGCAGACAAACACTTTAAACCTGATAAGTTTGTGTTTGTTCGGTCCTTAAAAAATTGCCCTGTGGGAAATTTCTTTAGAAAACTTGCTCTTGGCATCCGTAACGCACGCCCGAGAAATCCTTAAAGATTGCTCAAAGATTATTATGGATAAAACCTCAGGTTTCTCATGATAATCTCATCTCATCTAAAAAGGAAAATTTAGATGATGAGAAACAATCTAAAAGAAAAAATAAAAATAAGGGAAGATTGAGAAAACAATCGTTAATCTCAAAGATATGGACTCTCACTAGATTAACTCTTAATCTTTTTGAGAAATACTATCGTAATGGATCAATTGACAAAGATCTATTCAGAGCCTTCGAAAGCGTTTTCAGATTCTTAGAGAAAATTAATTAGTGTTAATATTAAGAATCGACTCGATAAAAGTTATGTACATGTAAAACTATGGATAATGATGTACGAACCAAATACTCTGTCAACACAAGTAGACCCAATGCGGGTTCTCATGTTTTTGATACATGGTCTAGGAATCAGAAGGATCTTCTCTCTAGTCACACCAAAAGGAAGATAGGAAGCTCTGGCAACCCTGATTATCATCATTACTTTGATTATATTACAAGAACTGCTTACAAATATCAACCAGAAATGTTGCATGAGGATTCCTCTAGACATTATGCCTCTTGGTAACAAGAGTGGCATCACCCCATGTGTATATATCTTTAGATGGGGCAAGAAATGGTTTGATTTGTGTACAGTTGGGTTAAAATGTTGTTCTTTCATTCTTGGAGTTTCGAATAGAGCTTTTTACTGCATCTGTCTTCTCTCAGAAATTGTGATGCACAACCTTGATGTGCGAATGTCAAAGAAAACCCCACATTCCTTTTATGGGTCGCGGTTCATAAATGGGTCCAAGCCCATTAGTGGGGGATATATAGAAGAAGTACGCGCACCTTCTTCCTCATCCCATCAGTCCGCGTACGTGAACTTTCTAGGGTTCATAATTTTTCTCCATTAAATCTTCCTTGGAGGAAAATAAGACAAAGGGGTGTTCAAAGTTCATTCCAAGTAAGTAACTTCCTATTGTTCCTCTCCAATTTCTAGATCTCATGATGAATTTCAAGTTTCAAAAAGAACTTCAAAAAGTTTGGATTCCTCTAGCATGAATCTTCCTTTAGATCAAAATTCTATTGGAATTAGATTTGTCAATGATTCTTGTGCTAATATTTTTGAAAAGATTTCATCTATGGGTTTTATTTTAGAAAAGAAATTGGATTCTTCTAGTGGACATAAAGAGGATTTAGTTTGCTTTGAAAAATTCAATCTTGGAAACATCTTTGATGGTATTGGTCAAGGATTTGATACTCTCACAAGAATTTTCTATGCAAAATTCATGATGTTAATATCGGAAAAATGGAATTCAAAACCATGATAAATAGAGAAATATTTCTTGTTAATAGAGAGTTGATTTTGAAGATTACCAAAATTCCATTGGGCAATGTTAGTCTACCTAGACCAAGTGATGAACGACCATCATGTGAAGACATATCTCTTGGCCTTTTGGTAAGAAGGTTGCTTGGAATCAAGGGAAGTTTCCTACTAATGTTCTTTGTGTTGCGTTGATGGCTTTTGGAAAACTTGGTATCTCTAATCTTTGTCCTTCCACAATTGAGAATTCTCGGTGGAGTCGTGAGTTTGCGGAATTAGTCTATTTCCTTGAATTGAGTGTTCCGAGTCTCGATATTTGTGGTTTCATCATTTCTCAAATGATCTCGATGACTTCACCCAACAAGAAGTTAGGTTACCCTTGCTTGATTAGTCAAATTTCCGAGAACGTGGTTTTGACTTAATTGGCAATTCTCTTGGGGTTCCCAAACCGGTTCGTCCATGTACTTTCAAACGTATAAGGGAGAATGTGTGCAAAAGACAAAGAGATGATTTCCTTGACGATTGTGACCCTACCACCTTGAGTCTTCTTCAAAAAATTCACAAGGGTGTGTGTAAGGTAAATTCAAGGTGAAGTGCATGCAAGAACAATTGTCATTGGTCGTAACTAAGTTTCCCGAGCTCAAGGAAGAATTGAACATGATTCAAGCATCTTGGAGTGTTTCCGATGATGAAGATAATGAGTAAATGTTGATTTTATATGCCTAGTAAATCTTGGATAAGAATTTTATTTTCTTGTTTTATTTAGAAGAATAACTAGAGTTTGGAATAGCCATGATTGTGATTACACATAGCTATGTCCAACGTTTTCATCTTCATGTTTTTAGGTTTATTTATTTAAATTCTAAAAAATTGTTTGGAAGATGATTTTTTGCAGTATTAATCTTTATGGTTTTATATATTGCAATTTGTTATGGGATATGTGTGTTTGCGTCCGTGAAATATGATTGTCCCATACCTTGTCAAAAGTTAAGTCTTTCGTATGTCGATATGCATGTATTGATAAAAGAATGAATGAACTTTTGACATCACAAAATTTTGAAACCTATTATGTCATTATGCAAATATTGATGGACGATAGGGTGAACTTTTGTTTACGAGGATTATGTCTATTGTATGTCATTGTGCAAATAGTGATGGAAAATAGAATGAATCCTTGTATATTACGATATTGATCTTCCCGATCCATAATTTATGTATATACTGTGAGGCTCCGTAAGTTCTCTTATTTGAGCATTTCCGATTAGATTAATTATGGGTTCTCTTGTGGTTAATCTAATTGAGTATTTTTGGATTCAAATTCATATTCGTATGTGATTTGTTATGTCCAAAGAAATCCTTCTTTTCTTATGAAATTAAGTTCGCTCTTGTTGTTCTTTCGGGAATGACATATTATGGGGGAGAGTTCTTAATTGAACTTGTGCTTAATTGCCAAATTTTTGTGGGGAGTGCGGCTGTGGAATATTATAGGGGTTATCTTGTATCTTTATAAACTCCTTGATGAAAGCATTTAGCTTTGGCTATATGATTTCATCTAAATAAGTTGATATGTGCTTACTTTTGGTCATGAAATGTCTCTTTGGAAATTTCATCAGGATCCCGTTTTCCTACCTTTGCCAATTTTATTGACAAAAGGGGAGAATTAATGTAGTTCACACTACAAATACATATGGTTTTCGGATCATTATGTAAGGGGGAGTGGTTTCCATGTGAGATGGAGTATTGACTAAGGGGAGAGATACATATCACCATAGTATTGTTGTCGAAGTTTTTGATACAATTGAACTTTGATGTTGTATAATAATACTATGACACTGTATAACAATGATTGAGAATTCTTGTTTTCGCATTTTTATAGCTACGAATTTTCAACAATGATGATGCTAAACTTACAACCTTTGGGAGAATCTCCTTGGCTGGCATACTTATTGACTACAAGAGGAAGTACCCTGATGCGAAATTCCAATTGCTGTACACGAGTTTACACTCAAGCATACTAAAATTCATATATAAGTGACAAAGCCCTACTCAGATAGTTTATGGACATCATAACCGGAGTCAACCAATCACATGGATAGATTAAGAAGATGGATGTAGAGAAAAACATAGATGGTTTTGATGTTGACTAAGGTGAACAGTGTTTCCCATATCTGTCTGAAGGCCACTGCCAAAACGAACCTATCATAATGGACTGAGATACTGGTCTGGACTAATATCAACACACTGGCATATACAAGGGAACTAGTGGTCGATAATCCTAACTCTAGGTCAACTCAGCTGGCATATACAAGGGTACCAGTGGTCGACTTTATTGAATTTATTCTGGTTGGTCTGGTGATCTGGTCTCAATTTTGTTTGTTTTTTTTTTCTTGGTATCTCAATCACTCTATTTCGCCCTAGCAGTGGTAACAACTTGATTCGTGAGCCCCACCTAATCAATTAGAGAAACATATTTAAAAATAAAAACAAAATAGAAGTGAAAAGGATTCAACAAGATATGGCGAAACTACTATGTTTTTTTTTCCTAACACCTGAGCTCTGTGCTTTTATGAATAGACTATTTAGATGTTTCCATCTAATCAGATTGGTTCCTCAACTCCTACAACCAAGATGCTTCCATCCACTTAGATTGGTTAGTACCATCCTTAATAAGCATAAATTTCTAGGCTCTGGAGTTTATTTATTGTAACAAAAAGGTAACAAAAAGTTTCTACCCCACCCACAAACTTAAATCTAACATTGTCCTCAATGTTTCTAATGAAAGAACAATACCAAAAGTATGAATAACATGAGGAAATAGTAAAGAGAGAAGTGGAAAGATAGTACCTGGGTGAAGTGTAACCAAAAACCTACAAAAATAATATACAACATACAAACCGCCTCGATGGTCAATCAAGGTAAACAGGGTCCTCCAGAGGGACCTCCTCAACATCACCTGTAGGAAAAGGCTCTAAAAAGGGCTTCAATCTCTGACCGTTAACCTTTGAAGAGCTACTACCTTCTGGTGTCTCAATCTCAACAGCGCCATGAGGAAAAACAGTACGGACCACAAAAGGACCGGTCCACCGAGAGCGCAACTTCCCGGGAAATAGATGCAAACGAGTGTCATACAGAAGAACTTTTTGATTTTGAGAAAATTACTTTAAGTAAAATATTCTTATCATGCACAAGTTTCATTTTGTTCTTATACTCCTTAGCACTATCGTATGCATCTCTACGAATCTCGTCAATTCATTGAGCTGGAGCTTTCTGTGAGCTCCTGCCTTGTCTAGTGAAAAGTTTAAGTTCTTAATAGACCAATAGGCTCTATGCTCTAACTCAACAGGCATGTGACATGCCTTTCCAAATACTAAACGATAAGGTGACATTCCAATGGGTGTCTTAAACGCGATCACGGTAAGACCATAAGGCACCAGTAAGCCTCGACGACCAGTCTTTCCTATTAGGATTAACTGTTTTCTCTAAAATACGCTTAATTTCCCTATTGGAAACCTCTACCTAACCACTAGTCTGTGGGTGATATGGGGTAGCTACTTTGTGGGTAATACCATATTGTTTCACTAAAAGTGCAAATGGTCTATTACATAATTGTGAACCTCCATCACTAATTATAGCTCGCGGTGTACCAAAACGTGTAAGTATATTCTCTTTCAAAAACTGGACTATGACTCTGTGGTCATTTATTTTACACGGAACCGCCTCAACCCACTTAGACACATAGTCTATAATGACAAGTATGTAAAGATAACCAAAAGAATTAGGAAATGGACCCATAAATTCAATGCCATACACATCAAAGACCTCAATCACTAAAATAGGGTTCAAAGGCATCATATTTCTACGGGAAATGGTCCATAACCTCTGGCAACGCTCACAAGAAACACAATGACTATGGGAGTCTTTAAACAACGAAGACCCGGTAAAAACCACACTGTGCAATATCTTAGCACCAGTCTTCTTAGCACTAAAATGACCCCCACATGCATGTTCATGACAAAAGGAGATAATACTAAACTGGTCACTATGAGGTATACATCTCCTAATAATCTGGTCTGGACAATACTTAAACAAATAAGGATCGTCCCAAAAGAAATGCTTAACCTCGACTAAAAACCTAGAACGATCTTGCTTACCCCAATGTTGAGGCATTCGACCAGTAACAAGATAATTTACTATATTCGCATACCAAGGTGATCGGGAAACAGAGAACAATTATTCATCAGGAAATCTATCCCTTATAGGAAGGGAATCATTAGGGGCCTTCCAAGGTTCTGCGTAGATAGCTATGGTATGGAGTAAAGGTTTTGTGGGTACACCTCTTGTAAACCCTCCCGAGACTATAACTCGGCCACTAGGGCCACCTAGGGGTTTAATGGATTATTGCATACGCTAAATGCAATCGACGATGCCTGCGACAGTGAGTTAGGATTTTATTTTATTTTTGCTCGAGGACTAGCAAATAATAAGTTTGTGGGTATTTGATAGACACATTTTTGTGTCTAATTTGTCTCGATTCTATATATTGATAGTGCTCATTTTTGTACTTATTATGGTGTTTATGTGTAGGTATTTTGGCCAATAAACATTTTGGGAAAAATCGGCTCGAAAAGTTGGTAAAAGCGCCCGAAGGACACTTGCTATTCGGACTCTCACTATGGATAAGGGGTACCCAAATTACTAAGGGGCACCCCCAGGACACCCCCAAGGCAGCTGCTATCTCCACCCCTACTCTGGATAGGGGGAGACCTCTTCTTATTCACGATTCAAATGGAGATTTTGGCGGGAAACAATGGCGAAGCAGATTTGGAGTTCGAGTTTTGAGCGATTTCTATGGAGATTCAATGGCTTATTTTCTATGGAGATTCAATGGCTTATTTTACTTTAACATTATTTAACCATGATGTGGGTACAAAATACCGCACGCTCATCTTGTATACAAAATAACTCCATTGGTGGCAAGCGAACACAAACACGTACTATATATCCAGAATGACGAACCAGATGACGTCACCTAATCACGAGTAAAGTGTGAAGCTCTATGCGGCAGTAAAGAAATCGTGCGGCAATGGTATACTCCCATGCGACATTGACGCACGTCAGATCCGAAATAAGGGGCTTTATTAGTTGTCATCCACTATGTAAACTCTTATATAAGGAGCCAAGCGTCTTTGTAAAAGAGAGAGATCTTTTTAGAGAGCTTAGACAAGATATTTAGGAGAGAGAAAGATTATTTGCTTCCCAAGTTAGGGTTTTCACATAACTTTGTATTTGATGGAAAGATTTAATAAAAGTTCTTGAGATTCTTATGATGGTTTCTTAAATTGTTCTATAGATTTTACTAAGGTTGTGGTTGTGAGATTTTCGCAACTACATTTTAGCGCTAGAAATCATCTTGGAATGATGTACCACGTTTGTGAATTTATTTAAAAGCAAGTTTCAACTTCTTCATAGTCTTTCATCGCTCTATTTACAATCTTGAGAGTTTCAGAAATCAGATTTAAAAGATTCAACCAAAGGTTTTCAATTTAGAAAAACAATTTTCATCAGAAAATTTTTTGTTTCCTTAAAACGTTCTTTTTCCTTCGTCAAGAGAAAATATTGTTTTAGGGAAAACAGATGGTGAGACAAGAATTTACAGCAGAACAAGCGATAACAACTAGGAGGAGCACAAGAATCGCAGGAAGAAGAAGAGACGAAGTTGCTGAATCATCAAGGATAGGAGAAAGAAATAATCGAGGAAATCAAGTCCAAACTCAGATCCAGCGCGAACCGGCAGAGAACGACACCATTGATTATGATCATGTAAGTGTTCATACTGCAAATACAAACTCAACAGAAGAAGATGGTAAGAACTAGAGAGGGAGGACCAATAACATACAAAGAAGAGAATATGACCATAGAAGAGCTAAGACAAAGATTAGTTGCAGAAAGAAGGAGAGAAGAAGAAGCACGCGCGAATTTGACGCGTCAGAATGATGAGCTAAGGGAAGAGAATATCAGATTACAAGAGCAGAGATCACGAAGTACAAAACGTGCAAGCTCAAGATCTAGATCAAGTAGGAGCACGTCAATACGTAGCAGATCTATCGCAGAAATTCAAGGAAAGAGCAGCTTTTAGATAACAACATTGTTGAAAATATCCAAGTAGGCGACAATATACAAGGTCAGCGCGACGATCATCGCATAAAGCAACAACCAAATGAGGATCGATATATACAACAGGGTGAAAACCTTCGCATGCAAGGAAACCGCAGAGGTGATACAATGACCAACAAGGCCAAGGTAATCGCACACGTTATGATCAAGATGATGAGTCTGACGAAGAACAAGGAAGAATGATATTACATGGAAGAGAAATGTTGCGAAATTAACGCAACCAAGTGGAAGAAGAGGAAAAACGTAATGACGACTTGAACAATGCAAGAAATGAAAGAATTGAAAGAGATCGGCGAAGAAGGAGAAGAAGAGAAGAAGCGGAAGAGAGGGATACAAGAACCGTGCGTCAAAACAATCACGACAACAGAGTGAGGTAAACACGGTTACAAAGACCAATACAACAAGATGGAGATCAAATCATGAATGAACAAATCTTAAGAGAATTGGAAGAAGTAAGAGCAATGATGACAACGCGAAGAGATGGAGGTAGGTGACAATTGTATGAAGCCATAGAAGAAGCAGGAAAAACACCATTTGCAAGGCAAATACAAATGGCAGGAGTACCAGCTAAATGTGCTCTACATGTATTCACTAATATTTTTTATGGATCCACATGCGCGGTGAAACACGTAAAAGGCATACACAAGATCTTTATTGAAGTGGGAAGATAATGATGCGGTCTTATGTAAATATTTTTAGGCTAGTCTAACGGAGAAGCTCTACAATGGTTTGAAGGCTTACCCATGGGAACAATAAGATCATTTAATCATTTGCAGACCATATTCTTGGGAGCATACATCGTTAACAACGTGTTACGACCGAGAATACGAAGGTGTTTAGCCCTGCGAAAAAGAACCAATGAGGGCTTGCGAAGCTTAACCACGCGATGGAGGACTATGTGTAGTGAAATGGTGGAAGAGTAGATGAGAGGAATCTCATACTAGCATTTATTAACGCACTCTTTGCAATGAGACTTTGTATCACGCAGATATTCGGGATCAAGGATACCATATCAATGATGAGAGATGTAAGTATCAAGAAGAATACATCGCTCTTGAGGAAAAACAGAAGGAAATAGAATCTTATCCCGTTGCGAATACAAACACAAAATAGGGGAACACAAGTCTACTTCCAAGAATAGCAAACACAGTTGCAAGCACATCCCAAGGAAACCAAGGAAAGGTTATGATGAAAGATCAGCAAAAGCTAGTGGCCATGAGCAGTAGAGATCAAGAGATGTATGACAGAGAATATAGAGAGAGGCAATATAATAACAACTCAAACAATAACAAGATACCAAGATTTGATAATCAATCGGAAGGCTATGGAGGACAAAAGAGACAATATAATCAAGGCCCAGGAGGAAATAAAACGGTATGGGAGAAAATACAAATGCCGCATCTAAATACTGCAATAGACAAAATTTGGTAAGTAGTGATCTTAATGGAACACATACCAGAACCACCAAACATGGGTCATGAACCACCATCGGGAAGAAGAAGTAGAAAATTTTGTGCTTATCATCGTTTTAACGGTCACACTACAAGCAACTGCAAAAATATACAGAAAATCATACTAAGAACGATAGATCAAGGAAGCTAAATCATTTTCTGGTACAACAACAACATAATTTACCACCACCAGAAGAGGCCAGGCGCTAGGAATGGAATTTGGAAAGAAAACATACTTGATCAAGGTGGGAGCGAAAGCAAAAGAATTTATATTGTAACTCTATAATACATTCATCTAGAAGCATATAAGATTTTCATGATTATGTCTTAAGTAGCGTGTACGCAAGAGATAATGATGGAAAAGAGATACTAAACCTGCAAAGATATCACCATTGAAGGATTGGCAAGAGGTAACCAATTTCATTTAAGGGTACCAGGAGGTTGCATGAGATCCCTTTAGTGGTCAAGTTGGAAATCAATCCAAAAGCAAAAATTCATGGAGATGAAGATGATGACGCAGACGCATGGGCTATAAATAGGATACTGATAGATCCTGGCAGTTCAATTGATATCTTGTTTTTATCACACTTACAAGACTATGGGTGGTAGAGATAAGACCGATAGGTGTCTATAACACCTTAATTTCATATCTATTGTTTATGTTTTCTTTGTTATTTCTCTTGTAAAATATGTATGTTATGTTTACTTTTGAGCATTTAGGTACTTTGGAGTCATTTGGAGCAAAAGAATGAGAAAACGTCCATTTGGAGCGTAAAGGCCAAAAATGTTGATTCACGGTCGAGTCATACTTGGAGAAGATTAGGTTGCGCAAGGAAGAGGTGGAGAACGAACTGTCAGTTTCCCATAACTGACAGTCGAACAGAGAACTAGGCTGTCGGTTATCTGGAACCGACAGGCCATGTGTGAGCTGGTTATCCCTTAACCACTAAAGTGGGGTGCCAATAGCAGTTTTGGTTCCTACACCTACCCTAAAAATCATCATCATTGCTTGCTCTTACTCGCCTGAAACAAGAAGAGGCGGCACCATTACTCGGAGAGAAAAGGGATGCGCTGCCGATGGTCATTGTAGATCGAGAATGGAAGAAGAAATGGTTAATTGAGAGTCTCGGGGAAGGATTCGAAGAGGATTGAGATAACTGGGTTCTTTGTTGATATTCATGGGAAGTTAGGGTTCGATCGTTATCGATGGAAGTGATTTAACAGAGAAGAAGTTAATGAAGGGTTTTGAGAGGTTGAATCAGGATAGAGGAGAAATTGAAGCTATATGTTGGGTTTGTATCGAGGAGATGAAGATGGCAAAGAACTGCGGTTGATTCATGGTTGGAGTACGTGAGAAGAGATTCGAGAGCTAGTTGAAGTACAAATTAGGGTTCGAATTAATTCTGTGAATAAAGAGATGGAGGATGAATAACTGAGAATCAGCTGGAGAAGAGTTGGGGTTTGCTTCTGGTGTTTGAGTTGATATTGATCTGTTAATGGCGGATAGAAGCTACAGGTTACAGGTCGAGAGTGCAGCTGAGTAACTGATGCAGTGAGATATAAGATGAACTAACAAGAGCTGAGGGAAAGCTGTAATTGCAGCTGCACTGAAGCTAAGTGAGCAACTGGTACAATTAAAGATGCAAGTGCAGTGATAATGGAGATGGTCATGAGTATTACAGCGGTGTTGCTACCAAATTGTAGAATAAGAATATGGAGATAAAAAGGGTTTGTGCCTGATGGGTGAATGTGCAGCTGATTATGGCAGTGGTGAAAATAGAGGCCTTAGAGATGATGTTTGTAACGAGCCTCAAGCTGGTCAACGCTATTAGACCAGTCAAGAGACAAATTAACCGCTAATGACTCGATTAATTAGAGACGAATGTTAATTAAAATAAATTAATCTAACAACGATTTAGATACGGAACTAGTATCACTAGATAAATCTCGAAAAGTTATGCGAATTAGACTACTCGAACGTATCATTCGGAGACCGAGATTTGAAGAAGATATCCTTCGGATTAGTACGAGGGGCAAAATAGTCATTTTGCGAATTAGCCGACCCGGCTGCCCTTAGCCTTTTGCGAGGTGTCCCATTAACCAACTTTGGTCTTATCTACCCAACCGAGGTGTCCCTCTTCTCTCTTATTCGTATCCCTCTTCTTCTTCTTTTTCATCTTCGTTTTTCTTTTATTCTTCTCCGAGCGATTCTGAGAGCTTGTGAGAGATCGTTTGAGAGAAGTGTTTGATGAAACAATTAGATGATGGAGGTGTTTTTGTGGTGGTGAATCGTGAAGGAGGAGAGTTAGGGATTAATCTAGTTCTGCTCGAGATGATGAAACTGTGAAGTAGAACTAGGGTTTCTGTTAATTGTTTGGAATCCGATTCGAGAAAGGATTAAGAAGAGTTAGACAGAACTACAAGATGGGTTTGTTTAATTGAAGTTTTGAAGCTGTTCCGGTGATTAATCATAAACCAGGTAAATTTAGGGTTTTGGGTTTGATTGATTTCTTTATGAAATTGTTTTTATTTGATTTAATTATTACATGGGTTTGTTCTGAGTCGAGTGGTGATAGTTGTATAGAGATTTAATTTTAGGGAATTACAGTTTGATTAATTGGAGATGAAATTAGGGTTTTCCTGTTTGTTTTGAGTTAGACAAAAGAGATAGATGTGTTTGAGAAGATCAATTTCATATTGTAATGGAAATGTTATTTGGTTGTTGTGTATGTTGGTGTTGTCGGGAGATGGAGCCATAGGTGATGAACATGAAGGAGTTAATGATATTATTGAGTTTTGCAATTGAACTGTGTTGCAGAAAACTTTAATTCTGATAACCAAGGATGAATGGAATTGATTGTTGTTAAGCTAAGACATGGTTGCTGTGGTGGACTTGAAGGTACAAATACAAAGATTAGATGATAGAAAGTGGTGTTATTGATGAGTACTGACTGGATTGAAGTTTATGTGAATGTTTAGAATATTGCAGAGTGGTTGAAGAACTGATATTATAATTGCAACTGAACGAATAGAGATGGTGACAGGAATGAGAGTTCTAGTTATAGTTTGGTGAAGTTAGAACAAGAGATGGGTTGAAACTGAGTTTGGTTGTTTCTCTACAGGTCATGGAGGAGGCCTGAAATGTATATGGATGAGTTATGAGAGGAATAAACTGTAGCAGGGGATTGGTATGAGAATCAGATGTTGCCTAGAATGAGAACTGGTATTGCAGGTGATGAGGATGCTGAACGAGATGAGAGGTGGAATCTCAGATGTGGAGGTTGAGTTACATGATGGTGATGGGTTTGCAGATGAGATATGAGTTAAAATGTTTGTTCCAGAGAACTGTTTTGATTTGTAGGAGTTCAAGTTGAATGAGTTGTATGGCTGGAGACTGAAGTTTAAATGGAAATCAAGTTGTAAATGATTTATGTGTTGTAATGGGAGTTTCAGATGTTGTTTAGATTGAAATGAATTCTTAAATGAGTGGGAGTTGTTTTATGTTTTGGCTTGTTGTGTATTGCATCATTTAGTCTTGGCAGGTTAGGTGTTGCACCTTGTTTGTGCATTAGTACTCTTTGGCCTGAGCAATGGCTCTGGCCTGTGCAAGGCTTTGGCCTTGAGCTTTTCAGCTTAGTCAGAACCTGACTGACATAGCTTACCCTGACTCAGATATCTGAATGATTTGAATCATTTTGACTCACCGAGTTCCCTATCTTGACCTGAGTTAACTCAGTTGACCGAGTTGGATTTGACCATTTGACCTGGACTTGACCTTGACATTAGACGTTGACTGTTAGTTGACTCTTTTGACCGTCAGTGACCGTTAATTGACCCTGTTGGAATGGACCTTGTGTGATGGGCCGGACTAGTGGGCCGTGCCGGATTAAACCCATGGGCTTGGGCTTAGGGCCAGAAACCTTATTTTGTATCTTTGGACCACTTATGGTCCGAATTGACCCTTGGTTCCTCCTTTGAAAGACTTATCTAATAGACTATACCAACTCATTATTAAATATGTATCACTTGAGAGGAGTTCTTGTATTTATTTCAGAGAGGGTTTAGATTCGGGTTAATCTTTGTTTAGAACTTTTAGATTAATTCTTAAATATATGTTTAGATCGTTAGTGCCTCATTTTCTTGTTAACCTCTTGGATTAGTCAGCTGCTAGCTTAGGGGGCGCTACAGTGTTGGTATCAGAGCTCACTATTAGATCTTACATGGGAACAATAGGAATAGCCAGTGACAGATAGTGAACTTGATTAGTTTAGAACTGGGTTGGGTTGTGAGATAAATCTTAATTCACTAAAAACAATCAGGAACTAAAATATTTTTGAATTGATTGATTGTTTTGTTCAGCATGGTGATTGCTTGCTTTTTGTTTGGTGTGCGTATATTTAAAAAGTAAAAATTGTAGGCTGAAACCAATTGGGGTATAAGTTAGAAATTTCAATAGATAACTAGAAATTAGTTAGTCTCAATTGAATGATACTTAAATAATCTAAGACCGGAGAATAGTGAAGTTTGTAATTCTCGGGTATGTTTGTGTTGTCTTTGTTTGTAGGAAACCATCGTCGGGTCTTGCTAACTCGACAAAGCCAACTACAAGCTTGGATTACCATTCATATTAGGAAGACTTGCTTCTATTAGTAAACTGATAGATCCCAAATTTTATTTAGAAATTAATAGGGTACCTTTTTTCGTAATTAGAACCATTTACCTATTAAATTAGAAATGAAGTTAAATTGTAAAAGTAATTAAGATAATAGTTCGACCATTAGTGTTAATAATAATAGATGATAATAGGATCACTAATAATCATGACAAGAGTAATATTAACACTTATCAAATAGTACTGTAATGAACTTTATCAAATAAAAATCTTATTAGTAAATATATAATGATTAAAATAATAATTAGGACGAAGTAGTTACGCGAAATTATTAATAATTATCTACGGTCAGATTTTGTAAATTAAATAAAGTTAGAAACATATTCTTTTTTGCTTTTGAAATTAACCAGATAGATAATATAAGACTTATTCGATTAGACTTAAGATCGTGCAGATATTTTGCATAAAATAAAATGACGAAATTTCTTAGTAATCTTATACCCAAATTATATTTAATCTAATAACTGATTTAAGGAATCATACTTTTGGGAACTAATAACTGACTAAATATTGATAGGGAATAAATAATTTACGGGAACATATATTCCTTTGACTAATAACTTATTTAAAGAATCATACTTTTGGGAACTAATAACTGATTCAAAAGTGATAAATTTATGATTGCAAGTAGCATAATTGTGGGTAGTGCTTGTAGTGATATATCCTACTAGTCATAAGTGAGTCATAACCTTTGTTAAATCGGATTAGTGCTTTTACACGTTCGATTGCTTTGATTGGCCTGATTTCATAGAACTTAACGCATCTAGGGAATTAAACTTGATTAGTGCTTTTACACGTTAGGTTGTTCTCTAAGATAGAATTCATATTCACATCTTTTAATGTGTTTGTTGATGACAAGAGGAGATTTGCGGGATATTCTTGCGATCAAGGTATTCTAGGGCCTTTGATAAAAGTTGAGATTAAAATATCAATTCTAGTTATTGTGTTGAAAACATGTTTGTGATTGAAGATGAAATCCTTAACCAATATCTTCACATATTTGCGTGCTAGCTTTGCTTTGTTTGCTTTTAGTTTAATTTTCTTTTACATAAAATCAGAAAAATCCTCCCTTTGTTTATATAAGAAATCGAAACAAACGACAACCTAGACCTCTCTGTGGGAACGATCCTTTCTTGCCCTTGCTTCATAATATATTTAGAGTAGTAAGAAAGTGTAATTATATTTGCTCGGCTGACAACCGATCAAAGACCTCATCCCATCAACCTACAAGATATATGGTTTCAATGGATCAGCCAATAAGCCAAAAGGAGAGATAACGATGCGGATTCCTCTGAAAAGCATAACAACATAAATAGTATTCTGCGTAGTTGATGTAAAGTCTCCATACAATGCCTTGATAGGCAGACCATTGTTACATAACATTCTGGGAGTGGCCTCAACTTTCCATCAGTGCATCAAATTCCCCTTACCTCAAGGTGTTAGAGTAATAAGAGGAGATCCAAATGAAGGAAAAACTTGTCATGAGATTAATGTTGTCAAATGCGAAGAACGCGCGGGTAAGCGAAGAAATTGGAAAAAGCAGATACAAGAAGGCAAGCGAAGCGAAAGGTTAATGGTAGACGTTATGAACAAGGAAAGAGAAATAAACAAAGATTCTGTCAAAGCGGTAACTACCGCAGAAGAAAATAAACACAACAAGCATGTCAACAAGAGCGAATTCCAGGAAGGAGAAATGGTTTTGCGACAAGAACCACCATATCAGAAAAATGGAAAAGGAAAGTCAAGGGACGCATGAGTTGGACCATTTGTCATTACGAGAGCTATCGGTAATGGAATGTATGGATTGATGGAAAATAATGAAGAAGCAGAAGTTGGAAAAATTTGGAATCAAGTGCACTTGAAGAAATATGGCGCAGGCAGTAAAAGAAGCACATGAGAAGATATAGTTCGCGTGTGAACTAGTGTATTAGAGAATATACGCGAACTCAATGAAGCGCAAAAAATGAAAGAAGCAAACAAGTAATTCCATATACAAAGTTTTTTAAGAAAGGAAGTTATTATTAGGGCTGCACAAGACCCGCCCACCATACCCAAACCCGTCCGTACCCGCTAAATCCATGGGTTTTTAGTCCATACCCGCCCGTTGTGGGTGCGGGGTTGGTTATGGGGGAAAAAAAACCCGCTGTCTGTGGGTGCGAGGTTGGTTTAAGCTAATACCCGCCCATACCCGCCCAAAAAATCCGCAGATTATATACCATTAGATAAAACTAATCTTAGTCGTCCATTATGAAACCCTAATACTAGTAGATATGATAACTGATACCCCTCATTCACTTTCTACACTCTTCTCTCTGTTCGGCCTCTCCTATTCTTCCCCCTCAGTTCTTCTTCTTCACATACGAACGACAATTACCAGAAATCTTCACCAGAAATCGAGAACAACAACTTCGAATCTTTACCAGAAATCGACAACAATCGAAAAATCAACAGATTCAACACTTAATCTTCATCTGTGAACTTCCTAGGTATGAAAATTAACAGATTCAACACTTAATCTTCATCTATGCTCATCGATTAGTTATTTATCTGATTGGATTGGGTTTTGGATTCAATTTTGGTTTGATTACTAAAGCGAGTTTAAGCGGGTTTAAACCCATACCCGCCCAACCCGTAGCGGGCGGGTAAAAAAACCCGCCCACTGTTTGTGGGTGCGGGGTTGGTTATGAAAAAAAAAACCCGCAATCTATGGGTGCGAGGTTGGTTTTAGCTTATACCCGCCCATACCCGCCCATGTGCAGCCCTAGTTATTATGTAAGCGAATAAGTGAAGAAAGAAGATGTCAGAATTGCACCAATCAAGCATATGAATGAAAATGAAATATTCTTCTTTATATACATCAAACATTACAGAGAGGCAAAAATAATACCTTATAATAATAAGACCTTAATAAAAAAGGCATCAGAAGTAAAACCTCTAACAAGGTTAGGAATCCAATTGTGGCGTACACCCTAGTTCGCACAATAACAAGAGGCAAAAATAAGACCTAACGCGCGTCATAATTGGGGAAAACCCTGAGAAATTAGCATGACTCATGTGAAAGCTACACCGACCCTGGATCCTGAGTCATGGAGATTTGGGGTGAAATAAAAGCACATCCAGTAGAGCGCCTTGGTCGAAAAACTAAGGTAAGAAGCTATCTACTAAGGAGTGAAAAAACTCGATCAGAGCGTCGAGGTACACGGTTGAGTCAAGGGTGCCTGGGGCGTCTGGAGCGTACCTGGACACTCTTGACAAGTTCTGACTATGATGCACTCGGTCCTCAAGAAACCCCACTTAGGGTGCGGTCTCGTAACCACAAGACATATCGGCATAGGGATAAGAGGTCGTGAAAAAAACTGATTGTTGCATCACTGGATGGGAAGAGCCCACCCTAACCCGGTAGGGGTAAGCTTCCTTGAAGGGGCAGTCAGGGGGAATATAAGGACGGCACCCTCCATTAGGGAGCTGAATTGTGTCAAACGACGTAAATATCATGGGGCTATGACTCAAATGAGAGAATAGGACTATCGTATTTACGCGTAATAATATCCTGCAGAGGCAATAATACAAGAGATGATAAGGCGAAATCAATGGGTCATTACATGAAAGTGTAAAGACTTCCTGCGATTTCGCCGCACAAGAACAAATAATATTTTTAGGAAAAATAAGACCTCTAATTAGGGAGGCACATTAAGACCTCATGATAAAAACAAAATAAGACTTCTATTATAATTTAATTTATTTTGTTTTGCAGGAAAGAAAGAAACTCACAGATTTACGCACACATATAAAATAAAGTTAAGAGATAAGCCGAGGCAGGATATATAGAGGCGAATATATTCGCACAAGATGAAGCTGAGTCAAAAAAAAATGGTACGAAGGTATATATGTTACAAATGACATATATAGTACTCCCTTCGTTCCGATTTACTTCATGTTATAGAGCTTTTCACGCAGATTAAGAAAAAACATAGAGATTAATTTTTTTTCCAAATCTACCCATATTAATAGAAGGATTAATTGGGGGATATAAAAAGTAATTGGGGGATATTTTACTGTTCATGCCGGCATGGAAAAATATCCCCCAATTAATTGTTCTATTAATAGCTTCCTAAAATTTTAAACCACCTAGTTTTTAGTTTCTAGATTTAATGTAAATCACGTATCCCGTTGTAATTTACTTGAGATAAACCAAATATTCCTTCCAAATCCTTGGAATAATCGTTTATCTGCTGATTACAATGAGAATTAATAGTATGCTGTGATTCCAAAGCAAGGGTAAATCAGTGAGAATTTAGGAGAAATACGTAAACCCTCATCTATTTTGGAACACAAAAAAAACCCTAAAACATCAAGTGAATTGGAACGGAGGGAGTATTATAAAACATATACACAACTCAATCATCTTGCGACGACTAACAGATGCAAGAATGGGAATGCAAGCATATAAAGGAATGTTATTCGCCTCCATATGATAGACTCATGCACATGTTATGGAAGAACACTTTGCTTTCATTAAGAAACTACAGAATTAAAGTACACGAGAATAGAAGCAGAAAAAAGATTATACATTGAAGGAAAAGAATGTACATCTAAATCTCATAAGTCACAAGGAAACTAATGTACAAAGGATGGAAAAGGAGAACAAGATACAAAGAGTAGGGCATTATAAATGGAGAAAGAGAAAACAAAATGGCTTTCAGAAAGTGTGGCTATTTCCCACCCATATCATCTTCACATTTTTCTTCAACCCCAGAATAGCCATGATCTTCATCTTTCGTTTCCTCATATTCCTCAAACTCGCTTCGTTGTCGAGATTTCAGAGTCATCTTCATTATCTGAGACATTTACGAAGTCATAATCTGAAGGGAATATTATGATCGGTCTCGAGATCTCTAACGCATTCTTCTTAAGGCCGCATCATGAGTGCGAATAGCATCCTTAGTCAAATTAGAAACAGTAGTTATCAACTTTTTCTTAAGCCTGCGGCGCTTGACATTTTTGTTGGAGAGCTTCGTCTTCAGATTTTCAATCTCTTCAAGATACCTCTTTTCATCAGCTACAAAAGGAAACAAAAATATTAAAGCCGCATGCGAGCAAAATAAAGAAAGCAGCTCAGAATTGAAGATAGTATAAAATTATTAGCAACCTTCTTTTTCAGAAATAATAGACCTAACCAATTCAGCATGATCAAATTCAAGGCTAACATTAGTGGCTAAACCATTTATAGCACTATCTATAACCCTAGAAGCCCAATCAAATTCATCATCATTCTCTATGAGAAGTTGAGAACGAATCAGATTTTATCGCTCAATCAGTGCGTTCTTTTCGCTTATAGCCTGATCTCTTTCCACTTGAAATTGGATATTAACATCATGAAACTCCTTTAAGGCTTTCACACCATTGAGAGCGATATTATCCTTCTCATTTACAAGAGCTTTATTTTTCGCTTCCAAAGCTTTGACCAATCCTTTGGCTTCACGATAACGACGCCTAAAGCTATTACAAGTGGATAACATGCTTCTATCTTCAACTTTAAGAATTTCATATTTAGACTTCAGTTCCGCCGGGTTAAGAGCTTCTAAGTCAACGTCAACAATGTTATTTAAGGAGGAGTTAAGATGCTCTAGAAGAATCTCATCATCAACGGGGTAATGAATTGCCTCGTCAGTTAAGTTGTAAATTTCGCAAGAACAGACAATTAAAAGAAGGGCGAAATTGACGAGAGAAGTTAGAATAAAGAAGGAAGTAAAAATACATACCAACTAGTGCTCATTTTTATCGCGGGAGTTCTTTCATGCGGCTAGAGCTAGAAGAATAATCGCCGGAGTTTAGTCGTTTCTGCTTCTAAGGAGCGATTTTTTCTTTGAAGATCAGAAGTGACAGCATGAGACATACGAGCATACTGCATTAACAAAGAGAAAGCGAAAAAAATCAGTAAATGACGCAGATTCACATAAAACTAGTTGAGAAGATTGGCGCACAAGAAGAAGACTAACCAAAGATCCAAAGGAAAATTGAAAACTTGGACTCAATGCAGAGGCAACTCCTCGAAGGGACTCATGGATCAGAGAGGGAGCGTCACAAATATTTGCAACTGTATCACATGTGCGAGTTAACGCATGATTACCTATCGTAGACACAGAGTCAGAGAAGATACTAGATAACTGTCCCATAAAAGACGTGAGCGACGGGTCATCAGGAGAAGGAGTTTCATCATCACTAGATGAGGAGCCCGAGGGAGATGAGAAGGCGTCATTTGCTTCTTAGAAGGATTCTTGGAAGTAGACTTAGGGATGGTCTTTTTACCCTTAGCTTTAGCGCCTCCAGCTTTCACCTACACCCATAACGAGAGATAAGAAACAGAGGCAACAATATTGTTAAAATTCAAGTTGGAATATTTCTTACTTCATTATGGCGCGAAGGTGACGCTTGAGACAAATTTTTGTTAGCCTCCTTTCTTTGCTTTTCCACCTGAAACCAAGAGATATAATAAGGAAGCGAAGAACAAAAGAAGAAAAACGGATAGAAAAAATAAAATCAAAAAAGAAACATACCACATTTTTCTCTTCGGGCCATACAAATTCCCAAGGTTTGTAAGCGGAAATCTCTCAGGAAGAGGGAGATCAGACGCATCGGTACCTTTGCCAGTAATATAAGAGCCTTCAACAATAATAGGATACTCTACCCAACGAGTATCCTTCGCGGTGCTATTGGAAGAGTCATGAAAATCAACATCGCGCATGATTCTCTGGTCCTCTGCGATGCCGTCCTTTCTTGACAAGCGAATACCCCGGAGGATAATTCATTCTTCATAATGACAATATCATAATGATGAAAGAAATTCTCGACTGTGTATTCCATGCAGGTTAATTTCATCCGTGCGTAATTTGGATTTCTTACATTTTCTCGGATAAGCGATTCCGATCCCAGTAGCGCGACGAGCATATTCCACCATTATCCTAATGCAGTCACCGCTAAGTTGGAATATGCCGCGCGAAAACCTCGCGTCAGATAAAAGTTCATAGAACAAAGGAATTTGAGGATCGTATAGAGGAATAGGAAGTCCCGCAGAGAGTTGGCCAAGCGAAACAATGACTCTATCGTTATCCCATTGGTCATCAGGCAAAAACCACTCAGGTCCCATTGAAGAAGTGGGTTTAGATCCCTAAGGGATTGATAATGTGAAACCCCTTCGTCCAAATTCATCCTTTAACTTGTTGAACTCTCTGGTGTTTTTCCAGCCGGGTTTTAAACCCATCTTTAGAATGAGAATGGAAGATGATAATTTAAATGAGATGATCAAGTTAATCAAGATCATAATGATCAAGATGATGATAAAGAATAAGAACTTGAGAGGAGAAAAACAACTGGAAGAGAAGGCGAAGAAAAAAATTTGTATTTGAAAGTTGCAGAGATGAAGAAGGTTGCAGAGAAAAAATGGAGAGAAGGTAAAAAGAGAAAAGAGAAGACGTGTAGTGGTAAATAAAGGATTTTATCCCAACTCCCAGGAGATTTCTTCCCATCAATACGTCGATTAAGAATGAGCGGATAAGAAGAGGTGGTTATTAAGGACGTGTTTGATAATGAGTGGTAAAGAAGACACGTGGGGATTACCATGCCGAGAATTCGGAAAAAGAATAACTGATAGGAATATGAAAAGATGAATTGGTGCGGCAAAATGGACTATCATAACGCACTCTCTACCAAAAGAGCGATATGAGAAGAGGAAAAATGTGGGTACAAAATACCACACGCTCATCTTGTATACGAAATAACTCCATTGGTGGCAAGCGAACACAAAGGCGTACGATATATCCAGAATGACGAACCAGATGACGTCACCTAATCACGAGTAAAGTGTGAAGTTCTATGCGTCGCAAAGAAATCGTGCAAGAATGGTATTACTCCCATGCGACATTGACGCACGTCGATCGAAATAAGGGGCTTTATTAGCTGTCCTCCACTATGTAAACTCCTATATAAGGAGCCAAGCATCTTTGTAAAGAGAGATCTTTTTAGAGAGCTCTAACAAGATATTTAGGAGAGAGAAAGATTATTTGCTTCCCAAGTTAGGGTTTTCACATAACTTTCTATTTAATGAAAAGATTTAATAAAAGTTCTTGAGATTCTTACTATGGTTTCTTAAATTGTTCTATAAATTTTACTAAGGGTGTGGTTGTGAGATTTCTCGCAACTACACCGGACGTCTCTGTCATGTCTACGGCTGCTTCTTGAGGTGTCTTGAATTCGAACCCATGGGCCACGCATACATTCATACTTGCACAATAATGAACAAGCAATATACATATTAGTCCAAAAGAAGATGGGGACATTAATTTACCTTACCTCGGAAATAAAAAACGATTTTACCATGCACGTAGGCAGGTAATTTATTATAATATCTTAGATGGAAGAGACTAAATGTCATCGTTCTTATTTTTTTTTTTTTTTGTGATCGGTCAATAGGAAAATTCATTGAAAAAAGGTACTTAAGGGAGGTACCTCAACCCAATAAATACAACCGAAAAAAAAAAAAAAACTGAAAGGGGATTCGGTCACCCAAGGAAGAAAATGAACCAAAAAAAACAAAATATAAAGCTCATGATCTTAAACAAAGTATAAAGCTCATGATCTTACTTTTGAAGATCCAAATCAATGAGAATGATAGAAATTTGTGTCCCACAATGCTATTCACCGTGTTGGCCGTTAATCCTAACATTTTAGTGTTAGACTCCGCCCAAAAAGAAAGCTTGAATCTTGATATCTCTAATCAAACTTGCCAAATTTCTCTTTTTGTTGTTGAAGATCCTTGCATTTCTTTCATTCCAAATGCACCATCATATAGCTACGGTAAATTGTTCCAAATGCGATTAAGACGCTCGTCACCCCATTCATGCTTCCAAGTTTTTATAGTTGTGGCGATATTAGTGTTGTAGTTCCATCGGAAGCTACATCCTTCGGCAAAGTATGTCCAAATTCCGCTTCGTTCTCCAACAACCGTAAAACAAATGAGCACTTGTTTCATCTTGCTCCCCACAAAACCGGCACAACCTATTCACATTAATACCCCTTCTACTTAATTCATCGGTCGTCATCAATCTTTCATGATAAAGAAGCCAAAGAAAGAAATTTAGCTTACATGGGTAAGACCGACTCCAAATAATCTCATTCGGGAAATTTATGTCACCAATTTCCATAAGCGAGGTAACCCCATTCTTGACCGTGTAGGTATCCGACGTACTATTTTCATCAAACATCCATAATCTAGAATCTAAAGCCCCTTTTTGGATATTCACCGTATCAAGTAACGTGTTTATGGAGACAATCTCCCTCATTATGGTTTGAGAATACCTCCTTCGAGTCATAAACTTCCATTTGATTCTGTTACTCGAGATCTCATATAAACGAGCTACAACGCACCCTTGGTTCTTGAAGCTTCATAAGCCAATGGAAATCTATTGCATAAAACACCATTTCCAAGCCAAAGATCTTCCCAAAATCTTGTCTCATTCCCCGCACCGATCTTAAATCTAACATGTTTGTTGAAATCTTCAAGCTCACCATAAATATTAGGGAAAACTATCGTTTGGTCCTTTTTTAGGTGGGCCCATGTCTGTTTGGTCCTTTGGTCAAACGCCTTCACTGTTTGGTCTATAATTATTTAAAAATATTAAACCGACAAAAATACCCTCCCGTGTTAATTTTTACTTATTTTCTTGTAGCATTTCATTCCAGAAATGAAGTCCATATAAAAACCTAAAAAACAGACTTCATTCCAGTAAAATGAAGTCCATATAAAACCAAAAGATAGACTTCATTCCAGAAAATGAAGTCCATATAAAAACCAAGAAAAAACAGACTTCATTCCAGAAATGAAGTCCATTTAAAACCTAAAAAAACAAACTTCATTCCGGAAAATGAAGTCCATATAAAACCTAAAAAAACTGACTTCATTCCAGAAAATGAAGTCCATATAAAACCTAAAAAAACAGACTTCATTCCAGAAAATGAAGTCTATAAAGACAGACTTCATTCTAGAAAATGAAGTCCATATAAAAACCTAAAAAAAACAGACTTCATTCCAGAAATGAAGTCCATATAAAAACCTAAAAAAACAGACTTCATTCCAGAAAATGAAGTCTATATAAAAACCTAAAAAAAACAGACTTCATTCTAGGAATGAACTTCATCTTCATCATCATCTTCGTCTTCTTCAACAACATCAACAAAACATCATCGTCTTCAACAAGCAACATCGACATCGTCTTCATCATATTTATAACAGCAGCAGAAAACAACATATGCGCAAAAAGAAACGCAAAAACTTCATCGTCTTCATCATCTTCATAGACTTCAACATCATCAACAACAACATCAACACTAGCAGAGAAGAAAAAAAAACCTAAAACTCATCTTCTTCGTCGTCTTTATCATATTCATCGTTTTTCAATCTTCTTGTTCAACAACAACAATCACCATCTTCAACAAGCAGTTAGATCTCGAGAAGTTTTTATCATCTTTGTCGTCTTCAAACATTATTAGCGACAAATCTTCACATCAAGATTCATCGTTCTGCAAAACAAATGTGAGAAAAAAAAAAGAAAACAAATGGGAGAGAGAAAGAAAACTAGATCTGAAATTTAGAGGAGAGAGAATGTGAATATGAAAATAAGATATTTTCTATTAAATTCTTGTATATATGGTCACCTTAGGACCAAAATATTATTTTCTAGGACCAAATAATAATATAAGGGTATTTCTGTCACTACAAGATGACATTTACATCATCCATGACATCACCCTTGGACCAAACTATAATTTTTAGGATCAAACTATAATTTATATTACTAAATAGGACCAAAC
The DNA here is from genome assembly GCA_023531295.1 of Papaver armeniacum. Taxonomy (NCBI): domain Eukaryota; kingdom Viridiplantae; phylum Streptophyta; class Magnoliopsida; order Ranunculales; family Papaveraceae; genus Papaver; species Papaver armeniacum. The sequence continues at coordinate 43,336 of JAJJWW010000630.1, forward strand.
AGACAATTGACTAGGTCAATTGGACTAAACTCTCTCTAATATTTTATTCCTAGGATCTAATTATGCCACAAACTAACACCCTTTGGCCCTTTAGTTCATCGATCTTAATTACGTACGTACAAGTAGTTAAACACATATATATACGGGACTTCTGCATGGGGAAATTATTTGATGCTGGCCTCTCTCGATTCTTAATCAGAATGATAAAGTTTAGAAGAGAGGGTTGGAGTGATTAAAACTTCCAATGGGGTTCCTTTAACATTATTTAACCCTGACGTCTCTGTCATGTCTACGTCTGCTTCTGAAGGTGTCTTGAATTCGAACCCATGTACCAAACGAGCTAGAGTTAAGTGCACGATTTGAAGTGAGAAGGTGCTCGCTGGACAAATTCTTCTGCCCGATCCGAAAGGCATTAGCTTGAAATTTTGAGGTCCAATAGCTGTATTCAGGTGCTCAGCTGTGAGAAATCTCTCTGGCCGAAATTCTTCTGGGTCTGACCACACCTGTGGATCACGTTGGATCTTCCATAAATTGACGATTAATCGGGTTCCTGCAGGAATGTCGTAGCCAGCAACAGTACAATCTGCCATGGATTCACGAGGAGCTGATAGGGGACCTGGTGGGTATAGTCTCATAGTTTCCTTGATAATAGCCTGTAGATACATGAGATTCTTTATATCTGACTCTTCCACTTGTCGTTCCCTGCCTACGTGCATGTTCAACTCAGCTACGGCTTTTTCCATTACGTGTGGATGGTTTACTAATAAACTCAGAGCCCACAATAAACCGACCATGACTGTGTCTGTTCCTCCCAGGATTAGAGTCTGCACAGGAATTTTGGTGGTGAGTATATATTATTTTTAGCAGAATTAAATTTCAAGATGACACTGGATATAATAAATAAGTACAGGTACGTACCAAGCACGTCGACTTGATGATAGTATCAGCATCGACGGAATCAGATATCTTTCCATGAACGTCTTTATCGTCAAGTAGGGATATCATTACATCCATGAAGTCTTCTTGCTCAACAGCACCTTCCGATGATGATGATGATGATATCTTCCTTTTTTTCATTTTATGTTCTTCCAACCATCCTTGCATGACTACATCAAGTTCTCTTCCAGTTTTTTGCATGTCTCTCTCATAACCTCCAAAGTCCAACCACCTAAGACAAGGTAAGCCGTCAGATGGCACAAACCGAGCCAACCCAAAAAACTCTCTCACTGCCTTTTGACACCTCCTAGATCGCTAACTTCCTCATCAGTCGCAGAACAACTTCCCAAGTACCGTTTCCCAACAATAAGTTTCATAGATATGTTTAGCGTCAAATTCAAAAACCACTGCTTCATATCCACTGATGAAGACTTTACATCGCCACCTTCTGAGATAGTGTTTTGTTATTCAACCCCACCTTGATATATTGCTCTTGAATGGATGATTTGATCTCAGAGTCCCAAACATGCTTTATAAACTCTATTCTAGAGTTTGAGGGAAACTCATGGTTGGCTATCTTCCGCAGTTCCTGCCAGTATGGTCCATAAGGTGCGAATCCAAAGACAAGATTGTCGTAACCCATGTGCTTAAGGGCCGCTGAAAGTGGACGAGACATGAAAATTTTATCATTAGTAGTGAAACACTCTTTCGCTATCTCCCACCTACTAATAACCAGTGCTCTACGCAGTCCGAGTCGGATGGTGAAGGCTCCACCGTACTTGTCAGCCATGTCTCCGAAACTTCTAAAGAGTAGCTGGTCTTTTCCACCCAGAAGATGAAGATGACCGATTAGAGGCCATGAACCAGCTACCTCCGGTGGCTGTTTTGATTTCAACTTTGTATTTTTGTATTGGATTAAATGGTAGACTGAAGCAAAAGATAGCACTATTGTAAGCAATAATGTAGTAGCTGTTGACAACTGGAAAGGAACAAAATCCATACTAGCTGCTATGGTGAGAGTAGCTAGCTGCTAGCATATTAAAGGTAGTACTCCAGCATCTTCAATTTATAGAGAAAGCGTTCTGTTCGTCATGCATGGAAGAAGAAGTATCGATATGACTCTTAAAATTGGGAACATTATCTATATACCCCTACTACGAGGCCCCTTGCAAATATACCCTTTTGAACTTTACAAATACCCTAAGCTTAATACATTACTAAAATACCCTATTTTATATAGTATATTTACAAAAAGGCTAACCATTATTCAAAAAAAAAAAAAAAAAACTACCTCTACTACCCGACACCACCGTCCACCGCCAACCACCACCACCACTGTCCACCGCCGCCCACCAACCACCAATGACGACCACCACCAACCACCACCACCACCGCCGACCACCACCGCCAACCACCACTGTTCACCACTGTTCACCACCGCTAACCACCAACCACCACCACCGCCAACCACCACAACTGTCCACCACCGCCAACCACCACCAACCACTGCCGCCGCTAACCAACACCACCAATGTCCACCACCACCGCCACCAATCACACCGCCGCCGTAAATAACCGCCACCCACCGCCGCCGCTAACCACCGCCGCCGCCAACCACCACCGCCGCCGCCGACCACCACTACCATGTGGAGTCAACTAGCAGAAGTTGTATCCATATTGGAGGAAACTAGCTCAAGTTGTCTCCAATAAATAGTGTCCATACCGGAGGCAACTAGCTCAAGTTGTTTCCAATAAATAGTATACAAGAACAAGTTGCAAAACAAAATGGAGCCAACTAACTCAAGTTGTCTCCGAATCTGAGGCAACTAGCTCAAGTTGTCTTCAAACGTGAAGGCAACTAGCTCAAAGTTGTCTTCAAAAGTGAAAGCAACCAGCACAAGTTGTCTCCACCAAGAAATGCACAAGAACAAATAGCTAAAAAATAAAAGCAACTAGCCAAATTTGTTTTCAAACATGGAGCCAACTAGCCTAAGTTGTGTCTACAAATAAACGCAACTAGCACAAGTTGTCTCCATAGATGGAGGCACAAGTTGCCTCAAAAAAAAAAAAAGTATATACGGATGAGTGAACCTGGTGTGATTCGAACACACACTATCTGACATAGAGTCAATCGTGCTACCATTACACCACAGATTCATCAAAAAGTAAATTAAAAGTAAAAAAACCTATCAAAGAATCATGCATTAGCATTATGTGGGCAGTGTATATACAACCCGAGGAATCATGCATCTCAAAGATTGACAACAAGTAACCCGAAAAACACTAAGTAAAAACGAACTATTGTAGAACAACATTCGAAGTAAAAGAAAGAACTAGATAAAAATTTGAGGATGAGTTTTACCTGCATTTGTTGCATGATAGACGACAAATCAAACATCCATACCCAAGCCACAACAGCGGCAACCACCCAAACCTCCACTGCAAATTTGAGGATGAGTTTTACCTGCATTTGTTGCATGACAGACAAACCAAACATCCATAACCACCACAACAGCAGCAACTACCACCACCACAGTAACAACCACCGGCAACAGTGCTGCAACATTCACCACCACAACAGCAATTACCCCAACTTCCACTGCAACATCTACTACCACCACCACTACTTAAAACACAACAACAACCACCATTGCAACAACAATCATTGACACAAAACAAATACCGGAACAACTCCTCCACAAAAAAAATAAAATAGAACCAACTAGATAAAGTTGCCTCCAAATCTAGAATCATCTAGCCCAAGTTGTCTCCAAATACGGAGGCAACTGGCACAAGTTGGCTCCAATTTTTAACATTAAAAGTTACGTATGATGGCATTAATTGAATGCACTAGCATTAATATTGTGAAAGAATGCAAGACACTAAATGCTAATCACACAGTTTGAGGTTGGATCAATTCAAACTATAAAAGTATGATATATTTTAATACCTGTTTGAATGAAATCACCCCGTTATGATATATCATCACTTCAGGTACTTCTAAGATGACCAGAAGCAACTTTCACTATTTTTCTGTCTCGACAAACAAATGCTTTATACCCGCAATAAATGTAAAAAGAATTACTCGAAGATCTTATAATTACTCAATATATTAGAAGGAAGCTCACATGTAGTAGGTATCGGAAATATGTGATGCATTTGATATTGCTCCAGATACTTTCATTAAGTTGGTGGACAAAGTACGAGGAAATTTAACTTTTCATAAACTGCCTTTAAGATTTGATGGGCCCGAATATCACACAAGCATTACTTAAGGCTAGCACTGTTCTATATATTGGTAATTGGCCAAAAACATGGACATAGTTGTACCTGTACAACTAATCTCTTCCATAAAAATTCTAATATAAAACAAACATAAATCCCACTCAATGGATCTTGTCGATCAGCGCCATGTTACACATAATAGACACATCACCCATATTCCAAGAATACAAGAACACCTCTACCGGGGCATAAATGTATTATTAGGTGACTGCGGGTTGCCCTACTAAAGCAAGGATATTTGTAGTGTTCGGATCCATAACCCCTGGAGAATTATATGACGGGGAGAGAGTAACACCAAATTGCTTATGCAAAACTTGGCCTTCACTCTTGCTCAACTAGAAACTCAATTAAATTCATTGAAAAACTCTTGGATGTTGAAGTTCAAACCAATTGATAGCATCAAGAAAATTAACACATCCCTTCACCTATAATTCCCGAGACACAATTAACTAGATCGTCTCAATGCAAATTTAAAAACTTCGCACCATACATTATCACAAGAACTACCACAAAGAATTACACAATATAGATCTGAGCTAAATAAACCCCTATTTTCAAATCCCTAAATAAAAATTCGAAAAGATCATTGAAACAAAATTATCAAATGCAGAAACAAGAATTAAGATTAGTTGTTAAGCTTCAAATAAACCAAACATGCAACAAATCAAATCGATGATTATCATAAAATAAAATCAAAACCTAAATCCCTACCTCGATCGATTCGGATCTTCAATTGACATTGAAATACCTCTTAAAATGAGAAGAATACGAACCGTTGATGGCGACTATATAATTCGATTTCGAAGATTTGATTGATTCCATATGGAGATATCTGTTATCTCTCTCAAAATCTTAAAACGCCGGTGAAAAATCTCTCTCCCACTTAAATGAACCAAAAATAAGTATGATTGGCGGAGGAGATGAGGTGATGTTGGTACTGGTTACGGCGATGGAGAAATGTTGATGATGGTGGTGGTGGTGGTGGGCGAAAGTGGAGGTGAGAAAACAAGAGAGAGAGAGAGAAATTTCTGATTTTAAATGAAAAACGAAAATTGTTTTTCTTTAAAGCTTCATGGGTGTTTACGGAATTATTAAAAAAAATAGTTTCCTTCTAAAAGTCTAGGGGCATATACATAATGGATAAGGGTATTTGTGCGTGACCCATAGATAGTAGGGGTGTTTATAACATTCCCACCTTAAAATTCAAGTCTTTTAGTCCCCACATTGCATTGATCGATGCAGTTATCCATTGAAAGTAAAAAATAAAAGTGCTTTATTTTGGGAGTTGTTGCTGATTTCTCTTGGTGTTTCACAACTTAGAACATGATCAAAATTTTAAAATGGGACACCTCCGTCCCCGTGTCTAAATTTTAATGTATGATTTGTGAGTCCAATTTAATGTTAATCGCAAGGCACTTTTTGTGTCATGAAAAAATATTCAAATCTCTGCGATCTGTCTAACTTTATTTTACCACCATGAATATTTGGTATTTAGTATCAGAGCTGTGCCTTTTCTATTTATACCTGAAAAGAATGTAAATCTTCAAGCGTTTCCTAATATAATAACAACCCTGCATAATAAGCTTCTGCAGGTTTTAAGTACATTGGTAACACAGTTGAAATACGATGACAAATAACCAATAAAGATGACCGAATCAATGATGTATTGTACATGCATGATGATCACCACAATCCAATCGATGTACTTTTCTTGAAAAGTAAGCTTTTGATGTACATGCATGATTACTATGTAAATAGCCCAGTTGAGAAACCCTGCAGATCCGAAGGAATAAAACCTTTTTCGACTTGGATATTGATAGGATAGGGCTTGTGGTCCTAGGGGGTCACAATCTATACCAAATCAAATAATAGGAGTAGGATGCTTTTCACGAGTTTTAGCTTGGTTGCTAAGAACTTCTTTATACAGTTTTGTTTTGTGATCTATCGATGGGGACGATTAACAAAAATCATTTTCACTTTTGAATTTGTGATCACTCGATAAGGATGGTTAACCAAGAGCTCATTTCAGTTAAATGTACATGCAATTTTGTGATCTCTCGATAAGGATGGACTGCAATTGCTTTTTACTTCATGCCCAATCGGAATGTTTGATTAATCTGGTTTTGTCTTTGCATTCATAAAAGAATGGTGTATGAAATTAATAGTAGGATGTTCTTCACTTCTGATCAATGATTTCTAATTGGGCCGATTGACTGGGCCCCGAAGGGCCCCAAGTGAGGGAATCCTTTTGGGGAAAAATATCGTTCGGTCCCTTTTTAGGTGGGCTCATGTCAGTTTAGTCCTTTGGGAAAACACCTTTACTGTTTGGTCCATAATTATTTAAAAATATTAAATGGACAAAAGTACCCTTCTGTGTTAATTTCTACTTATTTTTTTGTAACAGTTCATTCGTCAAAATGAACTACTGTTAATTTCTACTTATTTTTTAAACCAGAGTTCATTCCCGAAAGTGGAAATGAACTCCATATAAAAACCTAAAAAACCGAGTTCATTCTAGAAATGAACTCCATATAAAACCTAAAAAAACCGTAGTTCATTCCAGAAATGAACTCCATATAAAAACAAAATAAACGAGTTCATTTTAAATGAACTCCATATAAAAACCTAAAAAAGAAGTTCAACGAAATGAACTCCATATAAAAACCTAAAAAACCAGAGTTCATTCCAAATGAACTCCATATAAAAACCTAAAACCGAGTTCATTCCGTAAATGAACTCCATATAAAAACCTAAAAACAGAGTTCATTTATGGAATGAACTGCAGCATCATCATCTTCATCATCTTCGTCGTCTTCAACAGCAGCATAAAGAAATTCTTCGTCATCTTCAACAGCAACAGAACTCTGTTTAACACGAGCAACGAACACCTATAGCACATCGTCTTCAACGAAGAAGAAGCAAACAATAACAAGAGATATTTATCATCAAAATCAGTCATCGTCTTCAACAAGAAAGATCGAGACGTCTTCATCATATTTAAACAACAGATCTCGGAATCTTCAAACAACAACCGTAGATCTTTATCGTCTTCATCGTATTTAACAAAAAACAGATGATGAAAAATAAAAATTACCGATCTCATCGTCTTCCATTATCAACCTTCATCATCTTCAACCCTAAAAAAAATTCTCCATCTTCTGCAAATAACAACAGCATAAAAGAAAAGAAAAAAAAAGAAGAGGAGAGAAAAACTAGATCTGAAACTAAAGGAGAGAGAGAGAGTGAATTTGGAAATAAAATATTTTCCTCTGATTTTTTTTTATATATAGGGTCCCATATTAAAGGGTATTTCTGCCACTATAAAAGGAAAATTACATCATCCATGACGTCATTCCGCGTGGGTATTGTCCACCCTAGGACCAAACCATTATTTCTAGGACCAAACTATAATTTATATTTCTAAAAAGGACTAAATGCAGATGCTTGACTGAGTCAACTGGACCAAACTCATCATAATATATTATTTCTAGGACCTATTGGTATTTCCTACATCCTTTTTATCCTGGCTTGATTGGGGTATACTCAAACTAATTGGGGTATACCCAATTTTAAAGGGACTCTTTTTTAAGAGCAAAGGGGAGGTCAATGGGTAAAGTTACAAAATTACCCTTTCCCATTATAACTCTAATTACTACCTAAATCGTTTTCATTCTCTTCATTTCATCTTCTTCTTTCTCCTCCACCTCTACCTTACCGTCTCCATCACCCCCACGACCACCAAAACTCGATGATCAATTCGTTTAAATCGTCGATTAAAAACTCCGATTAGTCTTCATCAATGGATCCACCACTAAGAAGGCAACTCGTATGAAAGAAACTAATCGAAAACCCAATGAATATAACCCGGAATTGCAAGTTTGGTTGCTAAGAAAGTGAAGAAAAAACGGTTGAAGAAGAAGTAATTGAACCCTCTGAAACACGTGAAATGGTGCGCTTAAGAAAGTAAGGGCTTGTTTAAACTCACTCTAGTACTTCGATTTTATGTTTGCATGTCAAATTAGGTCAGAAAATTCGAATTTGTGAATTGGCAGTTATGACGCCGGCAAGGTTTTTTTTGTTATCGACCTTTCCGGATTTCATAGTTATGGTTTGGCCGGGAGGGTATAAGGTTGAAGAACTTGCCTACTGTAAGTTTCGTAATCGCTACTAGCAGGGGTTGCAGTTATTCATATGTATACCTTTCCGGCCAATTTTTTTTTTTTTTTTTTTTAATGAAGCCTAAGAACTTTTTGTTTTTTACCCTTACTACTTGCTTCTTTTGAATGTTTCCTGATGCCTAGAGTTTTTAATCCAGGAAGGGTATTTGTATACAACCATGCCGGCGGTTTGTCACGTGAGCGATGTATGTGTAATGGACCTTGCCGACCTGTTTAGTGAAAAATCCTATATTTTTTGTGCGCCGGAAGGCTATTTTGATGATACACTGCCGGCGTTGTCTTAGCCGGCACTCATCTTTTGGTCGACCTTTCCGGCCATTGTTCCGCCGGGTATGTTGTATATGTCTAACCTGTCGGCCTATAATGTTTTTTTTTCTGAATTGTTCTTGTTCAGATTGCGAATGGCAAAGAAGAAAGCAGCTCTGAAAGCAGCTCTTAGTCCTCCTTCAAACCCTCCTCGTGTTGGTGATAAACTCTTGTCTTCAAAACATCGAGGGGTATATGTTGTGCCTGGGAACGACAAAGGTCTTAGAACCACTATCCGAACCCAATGATTCGTGACGAGACTCCGATGAAGACCAATCAATTCCATCTGGTAGAAGAGGTGATGATGATGATGTTGATGAAACCAATCCGGCTGGAGGAGGTAACAATGATGATGATGATGGTGATCAAGACATTCCCTGAGGCTGGAGGAGGTAATGATGATGATGGTAATGGAGATAAAGGTAAGAATATCATCGAAGATGAAATTGTTGAAGAGGAAGAGGAACAAGAAGAAGAAGAAGAAGAAGAAGAAGGAGATGGAGATGGAGAAGGAGAACAAACTCTAGCTATTATTCAAGCCACCGAAGCTTCGGCTTCAACTTTAACCGGAACAAAGAAGAGGGTGATCACTAAACCGGCTGATTCTCACATGCCTTCCAAACACTTGATGGTTGCACTCGAAAGAAGGTGAGCCTCCAAAAGGGACCCCACAGATGGTGGAGTCTGTTCTTTTTGGATACAAACACTCATGGGCATGTACGGTCCATAATACTATCGTAAGTAATCTTAATCCGTCTTTGTTATTTATTCAAGTGTGTAACTATCTTAATTAAATTTGCTTCAAGTGTTTGTATTTCTTTTCATTTTCTTTTTTTTTGGTATTTAGGATCACAAGCATGCCATCCGTCTCATGAGGCGCCAAGCTTCGTGTTTGATGATGCATACTTGGAATCTTGACTTGGAATGTGAGGAGGTGAAAGTGATTGTGAGGAACTCCGGGTTGTTTCCTCATGGTGGAGAGTTCGAATATTAATCATGATAAAGTTACCATCTCTCGCATTCTCGTGAGAGGTTCTACGGAGAGACCGATACTATGTTATTCCCATTCGGTGAGATGGCGATAACTCCCGACGATGCTCAACAAATTCTAGGCCTTGAGGTTGATGGAAAAGCGTCACCGAGGGATTCGATAATGCCATTTCTTTCGGGAAGATTTACGAATTGAGCAAGAAATTGTTCGGTTGGAGTCAGTTCGACGGATGATGTTTTTGACAAGAAGGATGGTCGACTAACCAAGAAGTTTAATGTGAAGAAGTTGAGGGACGGATTATGGAAGACTCAGGAAATCCTTGATAGGGAAGGAATGGTGCACCCGGTGCGAATCAATGCTACCGCGGCCGCTTATTTGCTATACACCCAAGGAGATGTATCTTTCCCGACAGTTCCGAAACCAAGTCGAGGCCAAGATTACTTGCAACTATTGGATCCCTTACATGAGATGCGTGGATATTCTTGGGTACCGCTACGGTGGTCGCCTTCTTGAACAATGAGTTGACAAAATCTTCTAGGGCACTCACTAAGCAAGTTAACGGAAACACATGTCTCTTCCGTGTAATTTTATTGTCTAAAACATTTATATTCGCAAAATTCTCGTAAGATAAGGTTCTTACTAAACTTTTTTTTTCTTTTTGCATAGGTTTGGATATATGAACGCTTCCCTTCTTTGTTCAAAGACAACTCTTACGTCAAAGTGGATAAGGTGTCCGGTTCATTTGCCAAGAGCGCAAAGGTACGCTTTTAAGGGTACTCAGATAAGGAAATGCCGCAAAATCTTATGAAACTCCGAGCCGCCATCGACAATTTGACTGCGGAAGAGGTGATATTTGATCCGTATCGAGAGGATCGAAATCAAGGTTTAAGACCAAGGAGAAATGAAGTTGTTGCATTATACTATGGACCCTTGATGACTGTGTTTGAAGGATTTTCAATGTACGATCCACATCGGGTAATGCGACAATTGGGTTACGTACAAGAAGAACCTCATTTCGATGCAGCAAATCTGGCCTTTTACTGTGGATATGAGTGATTGCACCACCTCCCAAAAAGGTATGAACGTCTCTACCTTCCAAACACCAACTCAAGAACATTGGGCTGATAGGCGTCGCGGTCAAATCGATGTGAGTCTTTTGGACGAGATGACCACCGGTCATGAAGCTACTGAGAAATACATGGCGTGGTACTTGGGTGGGCTCGTCCTACTGTGATTAGGCCAATGACTACTGAAGAACTGCTCGTAAGAAGAAGATCGAATCGAAAGACCCAGCAACATTGCTTAAGATATTTGTAAGTATTTTAGAGTTGCTCTTACTATTTCAAGATTGATTGCATTACCGAATCATTCTATTAATTATTTGTTGTTTAATTGAATATAGAAGGATCAGTTGAAGACATTTGTGAGGGTGTTGTGTTGCGCGAAAGACAGAGGAGAACCTGTGCAAAGCAAGCACATTGACTATGCTTGCAATGTTGACAATGAGGATGCCCAGCTATTGTTCAAGCAACTTCAGGCTGAAGTAAAGGCGGAAGAAAAAGCTACTAAGGATGCACAAGCCAAGATAAAGGTTGATAAAAAGAGGACTCGTAGTGCTCGTGGTGGTGAAGGTAGCATCAGTGGTCCTGGTGGTGAAGGTAGCAGCAGTGGTCGTGGTGGTGAAGGTAGTGTTCCAAAACGGGGTCGTGGTCGTCGTGGTCGTGGTCGTGGCCAATGAATGCTTTCCTAGTTCATTTCTTTATGTTGTGGTGGACAAATGTTTAAGTTAATGGTGTGGACAAATGTTTTTTTACGGTTTATAGGACATGTTTCGTATTTTGGACAAAAAATGTTGGATTTCTAGTTGTTGAATGAATGGTTTGTTTAGCTATATAAAGTGTCGTATTACCTTGCCGACATGTTTTTTTTAAGCTACCCCGTTTGCTGTCCCGGGCCTAAGCAAGGTTGTGAAATGTCGATCACGACCCGTCAACCAAAAATTGTGTAGTTACCGTGGCCGGCAAGGTTGTGAAATGTCGGGATCACTGGCCCTGTCAACAAAAGTTGTTTAGTTACCAGGGATGGCAAGGTAATACGATTCCTACTAAGCCGGCGTTTTTGTAGCCGGAAGGGTACTAAAATAGAGACCCTGCCGGCCATATCTTGAAGAAAAAAAAACAATCTTCTGATGCCTAAAATCATGTAAGGTCGGGAGGGAAACAAAACAAGAAAATGCCAGCGGTATTTAGGGCGGCATGCTAATGAACCCATACATTTCCGGCCGTGTTGAGACCCCGGCATTGTAGCAAATGTACGACCCCGCCGGCGAATTCAAAATTCAAATTTTTGCAAGTACAATTGCATTGATTCACTTGTACTTGGACATTATAACAGCCAAATTTGGGCACCATCCTATAAATGCACTACTTATCTCCACAAAACAACACACAACTATTTGCATATACTCTCCAAAGCTCATATCATCACACACTCCATCTAACTCACCCAATAGCTCTCTACACACAAGAAATGGCTTCATTTGATTCTAATGAAGATTTGGAAATCACCAAAGCTTGGTATGGAGACTAGAGTTCAAGGCAGTCCTCCGTAAGGGTGGATTCCACAACCTTTTGGTCTAGGGTTCACAACACTTTTAGTCAAGAGTGTGGGAATCCTAACTCAAGAAGTGTTCAACAAGTGCACGATAGGCACATAGTCATTGAAAATGCAATACTTGCTTATTTAGCTATCCAAAAACCAATTTTCAACGCTCCCCACTTTAACTTGTCAATTGAACAATTTGTAAGTATTTTTGTGGTTTATTTTACGTGATCCATGTTGTTTGATCTTCCAAATTAAACCGCACTAACAAAGTAAGTTTGTGTTATGTTTTTCTAGCATGAAGTCGCCAAAGCGCGCTACTTGGAGGAAAAGGGGAAGCATTCGCATTCGATTCAAGCTATCAATTCATGGAATCCAATATCCCAGGAGTATGCCCCCGAGATGATGGAGGGTGTATCGTCTTCTGAGGAGGAAGATTGATGGCTTTAGAAGTTTTTGTATAGGTTTTGTGGCTAGACCTCTATGTAAACCCTCGCGAGACTATAACTCGTCCAATAGGGTCGCCTAGGGGTTCAAAGGCTTGATGCACATGCTAAGTGAATTCGTTTTTCCGTCGACAAGGATTAGGTTTTATGGTTCAATCAATGTAGTAACCAAAATTGAATGAATAAAGTAAATTACATCTTCCATATTATGTCACCAAGCAATGTTGTATTTTTTTTGCATGCCGAGATTAATATAGTTTTAATGGTAGGAAATATTTACATGCCGACCGCAAGATTGCTGCCCAAGATAGTCGGCGTGTTCTTCATCCGAGGACCATTCCGCAGAAACTGGCCTAGCAGCTTATTCAAAGTTGACACTGCCGGCAGAAGAGAGATCGACACCTTATTCAAAGTTGACCATTCCGGCGGATGTTTGGTCGGAAGCTTATTCACACCACGACCCTTGCCGGCTTTATGCATTTTCAAAACCAAAATTTTTGGATCGAAATCGAACTCATAAGACGGATCAAAAGGTTAATCTACTGAATTCATAATTTGAAAATTTTAATCTAAACTCAATTAATTAAACTAATCAGAATTTTAGTGTTAATTAACCAAGGGCATATTATCCATTTAGAAAAAAAAGGTTAAGGGGTGGCTTGGTTTTACTTCATAATGACCAGATTTTGTCTTATTGGGTATACCCCAATTAGTTTGAGTATACCCCAATCAAGCCAGGCTTTTTATGGTCAATTTTTTTTTTTTTTTTTTTGTGAAATAGGAAATTTGATAAAAAAGATTGGAAATGGTTACTATTGAAAAACCCTAGATGCCTCTTCCTTTTAGTCCAAATATTATAACATGTATCCTATTTTTTTTGTGGGTATAATTGGCAAGCAAACTAGAATATAATATTTATATAAATCCATGCCTTGGAATTTTATAAATTTTATATCATTGGAAAGATTTTAAAAAGATCTAAAAAATGTGTACAAACAACAATATCAAATTTAGAGTTCTTACAAAAAAAAAAATCGGAGATGTTCATCATTTTAGGCATAATTTTTGTAAATTAAATGCGTGATCATTATGCAAACCACCACAAAAGATGCATGGCACATTATGTAGCCAAATTTGGGTTTAGGCATCAACTAATTTTCCGTTGCAACTAATAAAACGATGTACTCCCTCTGTTTTAGGAAAAGTGATACTTTTATTTTTGCACAATTTTCGTAAATTGAATGCATAGCCCTTATGCAAACGGCCACAAAGGCTGCATAATGTGTTGTGCATCCATATTTTGGTTTATCCATCAACTAATTAATTTTCCGTTCCAGAAAAAGTGACACTTTCACCCCATTTCAAGAAAAGTGATATTTTCACCCTGTTTCAGGAAAAGTCATACTTTCACCACTTTTATCTATTTCAGGAAAAGTGATCCAACTGTGGCATCGGTGTTCTAATAATAGAGCCTAATGAAAAGATCATGCTACAAAATCGGTGACTTCTAATTATTTTTATTTTGATATACAAAAACAAACTAAATCTCGACTTGAATAAAATGAGGTATATATATATATATTTTTATTTCGTATAGTAAATAAAGTGAAAATATCAAGATAACAGTTTTTTTGTTCATCAATCCTACTTTGACTTTGTTTTTATTCAAAAAAAAATTGTAAGATGGATTAGTTACAAGGTACAACCGGATTTTTTTAAATTCTTCACATAATCTGTCTATATTTGATGGAAAAAGATTACTATATTCAACATCATTGCTATTTTTTCTAGAGAATGCGCCACAAGATACCTAGTCTCGTAGCAACAACAAGACAAAGGAACCTACCTCGACCTCCAACTCAAACTCATAACAACTGGACAAACTCTCCTAGAATGGAACAAAACGACTTTTGGCCACCTACCAACTATGATCAAGAAATCAACAACCAAGATAAAACACACTCAACATCAATGTGCAACCCAAACGGGATCAGACCTGGAATATTGGTTGATTCAAGAAAAACAACTAAGATTAGACCATGTGGAGCTACTACAATGTCATTCAACATACTGGCAACAAAGATCTAGAATTCAGTGGCTACAATCAGGCGATCTCAACACAACCTTCTTCCACACTACATCTACCGTTCACAGAGCCTGTAACAATATACAATAATTACAAGACCCACAAAACAATTGGATTCATAAAAAAGAAGACATTGTTCAGCTCATTCTAGATCACTACACTCAACAATATACGACACCACCTACAGTGATAGATGAAGATATCTTTACAAATATCGACCAAGATTAACTCCCAGACATACGGACCTACTTATGAAGGAAGTAACTACAACGAAAATCAAACAAGCCCTCTTGTCCATAAATTGAAAGTTCTCAGGGTCCGTGATGGCTATACAAGTAAGTTTTTCAAAGTTTCCTAGGAAATAACTCATACCCAATTGATAGCAATGGTTAGATGTTTTTTTAATAACTTAAATATGCATCCTCTCATGAATCACACAAACATAACACTTATACCTAAAGTCGACCATCCGTCAAAACCTTCCCAATTCAGACCCATAAGACTATGTAACGTCACATATAAAATCATTTAAAAAAAAATTAGTCAACCGAATTAGACCCCTTCTACCCTTTTTAATAAGCCCTTACCAAAGTGCTTTTGTTCCACAAAGATCAATACATGACAATATAGCAATTGCTGGAGAACTCTTCCATCATATTAGAACCTCAAACCATTCCAAAGATCCAAAAATAGCTCTCAAATTAGACACCCAGAAAGCCTATGCCAGCTTAGATTGGGGGATTCATCAAAACTTCATTTGCAAAACTTGGATTTCCACCAGCCTTTGTAGAATACATTATGCTATGCGTCACCTCGCCATTTACTCAATTAACGTAAATGGTACGCCCATGGCTACATCAGCCTAAGTAGAGGGATTAGACAAGGAGACCCACTATCCTCTTATATTTTCATCATATGTGCTGAAATCCTATCTACAAACCTAGGAAACCTTCAAAGACCAAAAATTAGTTCAAGGAATTAACATATCAAAAAAAGCACCACCAATTATTCATTTAATGTATGCGTATGATCTACTGATCACATACAAAGCTTCAATCGAGTAACCAACACCTAAAAACCCTCCTCCATTCCTATAGCACTTCTCATAGCAGACAAGTAATCAATACCACCAAATCAGTAATCATCCATCACCCAAACCTAGACCCAATCAAGATAAACGAACTTCAACAATTCTTCAATATGACGGCTACATCAAAACCTCCAACCTATCTCTGGGAGTACTATTCAAGCACGGAAGGACATCCAATCAAACCTTCGCTCTCCTCTTACAGTTAGATTAGACAAAAGCTAAAGGATGAATGACAAAATTCCTAACCCGCCGGAAGACTCACTCTAATCAAAACCTCCCTAATTCCCACATCAAATCACATCATGCAAACACAAAACCTACCCAAAGTCAGCCGAATCAAATCACTCTACCACCTACAAAATTTCTATGGACTTTACCATGTCCACAAAAAATTCGGCTTTTCTTGTGGAAAGCCATCAATGAAGGACTACCAACCTTCTCTCTCCTACATCACATCCATCTAACCAACTCAGACATTTTCCTGAGATGTAACACGGATCTAGAATCGGTAAGTCACCTTCTAATTTATTGTCCAACGGCAACCAATTTATGGAACATCTTATTCAACCAATCTACAAGTTCATCAACCTCCAACCCCCACACAACTTTCGTTAACCTCAAACAACCATATCCCAAATCCTTCAACAACCAACATCAACATCTGTCAGAATTTCCTCGCTTTTTTTTTTTTATTTTTGACCTTATGGCTAGCTAGGAATGATCTAATATACCAACAAAAGCAAACAACTTCGGAAGAAATCCTAACCTGGGCACAAATATTGCAACAAGAATACTACTCGGCTATACACTCTTCTCCACCAATCATCCCAGGAGATAAACCGATATTTAACCACCCAATAAGAGATAAAAGAATATCAACAATATCGGTGGGATGGTCCACTCCGAACATCAACTGGATCAAGATTAACACGGATGGAGCATCCAGAGGTCACCCAGATTTCATGGAGCGCATTCATCTCATAGAGAATCCAACGCACGAACTTTAATAGCTCTAGCTCAACCACTGGGAATTATGACTGCATTAACTTCCGAAACTTGGGCTATGCTATTGGCCACAAGAACAGCAACAGAGAAGCAATGGACAAGAGTTCTCTTTGAAATAGACTCAGAACACCTTATGCGTTTCATAACTTCCTCTACCCCTCCACCTTGGCACATAGCAGGAATGATTGAAGAAATAAAAAGTAGACTATGAAAGATCCCGCAAGCTGCTACTCAACACAACTACAGGGAAGGAAATCAAGCAGCCGACGGAATGGCCAACCATACAGCAGATGGAAGCCAAACATGAAATTCTTCAACCAAAATATGGGACCAGGCAATCCCATCTTTTATTAGTCATGTTTTGTTTCAAGACTCCGTGGGTACCACATACCCACGACAAATTGTAATTTAATTCCTTTTAATAATGTATGCTTCAAAAAAAAATTACCTAGTCTGTAAATCAGACCTATAACCCAAATCTACTCCTAGAAATTTTGCCTCGCATTTCAAGATAATACACCGACTAGACAAATGAACACTTGGTTAAATTTCGACACATTATCGACTACGCTTGAATCCAATATGATCTTCGCATATCTCATACGTGATGCCAAATTGACTCCATATCGTGTCTTCAAAACAAAATTATGTTTTTCTCCCCAACTTTTACTAACATGAACATTTTGGTATTTATCGCAGCTAGTGTGAATATGCAATATGCATCGTGTAGTACTAGTTATTAGTACTTTTATCTCGCATACAATATAACCATATTATGTAGTGGATGGTGCCTTTCCGTGAGATCGACATGTCTAAACTTTGTGAATATAAGATGATCCAAAACTTAAAATATGATAATAATGAAAAGAACGTAAGAGAAGTTGTGATTTCAAACCATGTTTCTCAAGAATCTACAGTGTGAGGATGAATCCTCTTACTCTTCCAAACTGCTTTATGCGCCAAATGTAGTGCAGAAAAACCTACAACCACACCCAAATATTGTTTCATCTAATACTCCAAGACAGTGGCGGAACTAGAAAATGAATGTTGGGGTGGCTTAAAAATAAATTGGCTTTATTTGGGATGGCTTAAGCCTATTGTTTAGGCTTGATTTTTTGTAACCAAACATAATTGCACTACAAAATGTAATTTTTCTTTGGACTTTAAGCCAGCCCAAGTCACTACATAGATCCTCCCATGCTTCAAGATATAATCAATATAAACTTGCAGATCTATTATTATGAAGAAGATGATATTATCGATTAATTGATTAAGTTTAACCCTAATTTAGATCTCACACAACTTTCTCTCCAAGATGTCTTTTAGACTAGAAAATAAGTCAATTCCCTTTACACTACTCTCTTTCCCCTTATATTGTCATTTACATGTTGGGTGACAACTAATTTTACATATTGGATGATAGCTAATAAAACCCTCTTTTTCGTCTATTATCTCGCTTATCTTTATGTGATGTTGTTTCCTTCTATCGCTACCGGTACTACTACTAATAAGTCAAACTTCTTCTCACATACGATGTCACGTTTATCACGTGAACCTTATCCTCTTCGCAGTGAGTTGAGCATCCATTCAATGTTATTTTCACCCATTAATATATCTTCTCACTTTAATATCACTAAACCAAAACACCTGATTTGGGACAGATATAAGCGTTGCAATGAATTTCACCAACGCGTATATCCGTTGGAAATATGGTGTAGCAAATTTGAGTGCAACGCGAAAGTCCGTTGGGAAAATTAATTTGTGCAACGCATATAAACGTTGGTCAACAAGTTTACCAACGTTTTTTGAGCAACGGATTCTTTAATTTGTGCATCGGTTACATTAATTTAGGCAACGTATTACTCTAATTTGAGCAACACTTATATACGTTGCAAACCCATTTACGTGTGGAAAAAAATCCGATGATAATTCCAAATAAAAATAAATAAATTTAAACGATAATTAAGTAGATTTTCGCACCTTCATATACCATTGTAGATCAACTAAAAGACCCAATTTGATCAAGATAATCACTAATCCTTACAACAATAAAAACTAAGTTTGAAAAAATACAACGAAATTCCATTCCTAACATAAGAAATATTGCTATGAAGCTATTGTTTAGGTTGTTACTCCAAATATGCTCACAAGACTAGCTTAGTCCTAGCTTTAATGATTAGAGCAACAAGAAAATAAAGGGAGTGTGTATATTGGCACACCATGAGGACTTTCCCAAGTTTCAACTAGCATCTACAAGGTACCTCGATTCTTTGTCCGATCCGGGGCACAATGACATGATGTAATCGACCAATCCATCCATGAATTACCAGCTTCATAGCATTTTCTGCAAAAAGAACAATCTAAATGTTAATTACAAATCATAAGAAAACAAATATGAACTTATTACAAGAAAATGAGTATAGAATCGATAATGTTCATTCCACCAACAAACACTTATGAGACGGTCACTGTGGCCATCAAATCAAACCATACAAGCACATATATCATATCACACAAAATATCACCGTATTGCCATAGAGTGATGCCACTTCAGTCTTGATTTATGGCGTACTCTGGAAAATAGAACCAAGTTTTTTGTGAGGAAAATTACCTTATCTTGGGTAGAAGCACCTGAAGTTACACCTATAGTGACAGGACCCTCTGTTAGCCGATTTTCTTTGTCAACCAACTTACCATGTTGCTGGAACATCAAGAGAAAACATATTAACTTGAAGATTTAATTCAAAAAATATAACTCATATCATATTCATCAAGAGTAATCTAACTGATTACCAAAAGACGAAACTCAAAGAGAACAAGGAAGTATATATGTTGTTGGCATAGTACAATGCTTATATGTTGTACAGGAGCATTTTATTCAAATTTTAGAGAGTAGTTCATACATATAGATTGTGGACGGAACCAGTGAGTAAAAGTAGTAAAGAACAGCAAACCCATACATGTTCAAGTACGATGATTTAATGTAACTGAACTAAAAAAATCACATAAACACAAGTAGAACATGTAAAATATCACCTGTTTAAGTAGCAGATCCCACCACGAGCACAACTCTCAGCATACCGTAACCCAACTTTTCCACCAAAATAAGCAAGGTATTGAACACTTCTGGATACTCGTCAGCAAGTGATTGACCTTCACGGAGGGCACTACCTAAAAAGAAAAAGAAAAAAAGGTCGTAAAATACCATGGTTAACTATCTATTCAAATCAATTATTGATGAAATATAAGAATATATTTGTGATAAGAAAGAACCGAACTGCAAAAGAGAGAAAGATGAGAAGCATTAGTATACACATAAAGAGACAGAGGTAAGATCTATTAAGGTTATAACAATTCGCTGTTGTATCTTGTTTCTTGTATACTTTATAAAATCAAATAAAACAAAATCCCGATTCGTTGTAGACCTTCATTTCCTTCATCCATCCGGATTGTTTGAGACTAAACCCGATCGATGGTAAATTTCCATTTCCTATTGGAGCACTTGGGAATCCGGACATCGCCCCCGCTATTCCCGTAGTATTCGACAAGAGAAGCATCATGTGCTAGATGAGTAAAGAGCCATTCGGCCGCATTCTATCATTTCTCCGCTCAATGGATAACCACCAATTACCACTTTTTGTTCCCGTGAAATTTTATAAACATAAGATGCATCGCTTCTTCATTAGCTTGGCCACGCTAATCCAAAAACTATTACGCCGCCAAATTATGTGGCCCTAAGTATTAATGCAAGTTAACTAGTAAACTTAAAATGCACAACAAGACATCATCTGGTTAAGAGTTCATTACACGATATACTTTAACACGAATTGATCGCTGTCGTAGGCGTCAAAAATAAATTACACTTTCTTACTACTCAAAATATATAATGAAGCAAGGGCAAGAAAGGATCGTTCCCACAGAGAGGTCTTGGTTGTCAAATTGTTTCGGTTCCTATGAATAATTGTGGGTCTTGTGATTTTAATATAATAAACTAAATAAAAGCAAACAATAATAAGTAAACACACAAATCAAGGATGAAAGTATTGGTCATGGATTTTAGTCTTCAATCACAAACATGTTTTCTACACAATAACTAGAATTGATATTTTAATCTCAACTTTTATCAAAGGCCCTAGAATACCTTGATCGCAAGAATATCCCGCTAATCTCCTCTTGTCATCAACAAACACATTAAAAGATGCGAATATGAATTCTATCTAAAGGAACAACCTAACGTGTAAAAGCACTAATCAAGTTTAATTCCCTAGATGCATTAGGTTCTATGAAATCAGGCCAATCAAAGCAATCGAACATGTAAAAGCACTAATCCGATTTAACAGAAGTTATGGTTCACATATGATCATAAGAATATATCACTACAAACTACAATCATATTTATGCTACTTGCAATCAGGAATTATCACTTTTTCGTATAACAACCCTAATCTAGCAATAAAGATGAAAGCAAACTCAATCAATTCGCGACTCGACTAAACACGCATTCAAATCATGTAACAATTTTAATAGTGAATCATAAACGATAATATGAGAGAAAAATAATTTATTGCACAAAAACTCATGTTTGGAAATCCAACTAATCCATAACCAAAAGAAAACTAGGTACTCATATTCATGGAGTTCATCACAAGAAGAAAGAGAAAACTTTCATAGTTCTAAACCCTAGAAAAGCAAGTAGAAGCCTCCTCCAAGTTCCAAGAATAATATGTGATATCCCAAAGTTGTAGAAGTCTTTCCTTTAAATAACTCTCTTGTTTCCAAAATTAGGTCTAATCTTCAAAGGTCCAAAAGATAGAAGTCCACCAAGCCCATGTGTGTGCAAATACCCATGTGAAAATATGACCCAAAAGAGGTCGCCGGAAATCTAGTATTGTGGCCGGAAAAGTCGTCGGCAAACATCTCAGGTGACCGGCAAAGTCCACCCGGTCACCGGTCAACGAGTCAACTCGGGTCAACTCAGAAGTCAGACCGAGTCAACACCGATTCAGCTATCTAACTCGGCCAAGTTGGCCAGGCCAGGCCATTGCACAGGCCATATCTTCTCGCCGCACTATCATTGTGCTTCACCATTTAAACTCCAGCCATGATGGCCCAGTATAAACCCATCTCTTCCCCGAGCTTCACTATTCCAACTCTATACTCAATTGCAACCACAACTGCTCCATTCTCTACAACTGCAAACCAATTCATCACACAAACAACCAACCGGTTCCATTGCAATTCCACCATAAAATGACTCCAAAGGCTGCCCATGACAAAGGCATCACTCCACCAGAGCCTTGTCGTCTCGGGGCCTTCACCTCAACTTGTTGCCATCACCAGCTTGCATCTCTTTACCTGGGCCATGCGCACTTCAGCTTAGTGCAGCCAACCTTCTACATCACAGACTCTAGCCACGCCTCCACCGATTCCTCCAAAATCATCAAGACAACTCCATCCACTTGCGATCGCAAATCTCCATTATATGTAGTTCAACTCCATCTCTTTTCCCGCACTTCATCTCAAAGATTGCATAACAGCCTCCACAACTCGTGGTTCAAGCTCAACCCGCATTTAAGCTTCACCCTGCAAAACATAGTTCATCCGCCAATCCCATCGCGGAACACAGAGCCATTGTCTTCCACCAATCCTTGCAACCATTCATACACATAAACAAAGATCTCCATTCAGCATACCCGCACTAACCTAAACATACATCTAAACTCGCAGCCAACCGCATTGCTCACAACCACCGCAGAGTCAACTCCTTGAATCATCTAAAATCGTAGCCGCAAACCACCACCTGCAGCTTAACTTCACCAGAGACTCACATTCCCCGTATCGCAACTCGTAAACAATTCTTTGACTAACATCACGCCCACAAGCAAGTTCACTTCTCCACGCAGGTTCATTCCACTTCCCTTGAATATAACCAAGTAATACATGCCTGCACTTCCATGCCATCTCCTTCTCGCCGTCTTACACTTCCGCCCATCTCTCGTCCACTGCAATCTCGCCCAGGTCCCAGTTTCTAGCTCCGCAATTAATTGCAGCCGCAGCTCCTTGTTCAATCTCGAACCCATCTTTATTATCTAAAGCCAACATTTACTCCATTGAGAACCCAAGCTTAGATTCATGCCATTCCCAACTACCGTCTATCCGCAGCTACACATTGTCACAGCTATTACATCAACCCAGCTGTAGCTCCTTGCATTACTAGCACCTGCAACTTGAACTCAAACTCGAGCAACTCAGCTCGCACACCTAAATTGAGCACCACCATCTCCATACATGCCTGCAATGTCGAGCATTCATTCATATCGGCTATAATTCACATCACCACCACTGCCAATACCATGACTACAAACCACCATTGAACACCAGTTCAAACACCAGTAAAACAGTGCAATTCCATCACCACTGCTATTCCCATTTTAATAAAGCACCTTGTATTCAACAGTCTCTATACATTCATTTAATCCATTTCTTGCCTTTGAGCATGAGTTCTAAATCCTCTTCAAAATCAAATCAGACGAAACCCATTTTGATCCTTGCCCTAATTCTTCATCAATCGAACTCAATTCCAGTTTATATCAATATAATCCCAAATTTGCTCAACCCCTAACTCAAGCTTCATGTCTTCTTCACTATTGTTGAACAAAGAACCACATGCCTCTATAATCGTCACCAACACTCCATTCTTCTCCCATCTGAATTGATATCAACAGATTTATCTTTTTAAAGATCAGAACCCCCGTTTCTATCTTCTCACTGAGTTCTTCATCTGTGAATCGATTGAAGCAGCCTTTCTTCTCTAATTTGTTGAATCAGCTACAAACACATCTTCGTTAGCCCCTGACAATCATCCGTAGAGAACCCATCTTATAATTCGTCTAACTTTCAACCCCTAAAAATTCTTTCTCATCTCTGAATTACCATCTCCATCAAACCCTAGCTTGAATTTCTACAAACTTGTCACTGCACCCTCCAGTATAATTTGAGCCATTCCTTCGAATCTTCTCCATAATCACGATTCCACTGTTCCCAAACCGGACCAAAATCACCAAAGAATCATTCATGATATTTGCAAGAGAAGAAGTGAAATGCCAGCTCAAACAAATTGAGTTCGACCTAACTATGACTATTAGTATGGAACGTCTATTGACACCCATGGGTTCCTTTAGCAAATTTCACTAGACTTCACCGGGTTGTCCCTTATCTATGACTGGGCTCCGAGTATCGCTCGCCTGTGAAATGACCAAATTCGGCTCCTTGCTCAAAGTGATTGATTTCTCTTTCTTTTGCTCATAATGACTCCATTGCACCTGAATAACTCAAAAGTAAACATAAGATACATAATTTACAAGAAAACTCGCAAAAAAAGCATAAATACTAGATATAAAATTATGTGTTTTACGACACCTATCAGATTCCCCCACACTTAGACTTTGCTAGTCCTCGAGCAAATCAAACAAAATAAATTCTTAAGCATACATACAACTCCGTGTCGTCGAGGCTACGGTCACTTTTAGCATAAATAACAAGCCTTTAAACCCCTAGGTGTCCCTAGTGGACGAGTTATAGTCTCGTGAGGGTTTACTAGAGATATACCCACAAAACCTATATTTCCAACTTACTAGTTCTCCGTAATGATAGCATCCAACGCGCTAAGAAGACATAGAGATTCCGCACACTAGTCATAAGAAGTTAGACACATAAATGAACACAATCTCATCCTTAAAAGTTGAGAGAGAAATAACCATCCCTTATCGAAAGAAATTCGGGTTCGGAGTGATCAAAAGTCTCGACCCTGCCTCACAAGAAAGGGTTTTATGAAGTTGCTCTCAATAATAAACAGCTTTTTTATGGGTCACACATGTGTCCAGGTAGGAATGAAGAGAGAGTCATGCGACACGTTGAATGGTAGGAAGGCAAAACCCTCCGAATGTTTTGAAAACCCACATCTTTTATAATTTTGAAAACCCATTTTTCTGACGATCTCTAAGAAAGGAAATCAACCACTTAACGAAGGTGGGAATATGCTTATTTACCTCGTTATCCGTTCGACGTGCAACTAGCACCACTCTCACATAAAGATCCATAGAAACGTCTTCGGTCTTCTATCGGTGTCTTCATCTTAATCTTCGGTCTTCAACTCTTGATGATAACTCTTGAACTTCGTAGAATCTTGACAATGTAATTCCTTCCCTCAAATTCCTTGGTGCTTGAAACTTCATTATAGATATTCCTTCTTCCATTGGATTTATTGAAAGAATACAAAACTAAAAACGAACTATACAAACCCAAAATATAATTTTTTTTTTTCTTTTTCTGTTTTTTTTTTATCAATTTTCTTTATCATTTTTTTTATCATTCTTTTATCTTTCTTTTTTTTTTGTTGATCAAAAAATAAAACAAATACAAAATAAAAACGAAATAAAACAATAAAACTAGTAATGAACCTAAAGAAATTTTCTCTTGCCTCTTTTTTTTCATCTTTTTTTAAATTTTTTTTTTTTTTTTTTGAGACAAGAGAAAGTAAAATACAAATAAAATAAAAAATGTAAGTACAATGCCATGGTGTAAGTATTTTACCGCTTGATTCTTCACAACTTATATGTCTTGATATCATAAACTTCTCGAACTCTCATCTTGATAATTTTCACTCTTGCACAATAGTCTTCAACTTGTAAAAATTCTGCTCCTTGTCTTGTTGCTTTACTTGAATCTGAAATCTGCTCAATTCTGTATTGTTTCTTGTAAACCTCGAACGTTTTCAACTTTCCTTCAAATTTGTGATGCTCCTCTTGTTGATGATGATGGTGTTTCTATGGACCTGTTGGTGTAGAGAGAGATAAAGTGGATGGTGCTAACTGCGAACAAAATTACAAGTGGTATGTAAGTTAGCAATTCGATGTCACCATCATGGTTGATAAAAATAGCACTCAAGAGATCAAAATAGTGCTTCTATGGTGGGAGGTTGGGTAGCTCACCATTTTGCCCGGAGTTTACGTACGGTGACACACACTCTAAAAGCACAAATTTAGACAGGTACAAAAATTGAAGGTTGGTGCCTCACATTATGTAACATGGGTAGTCTCCACTATAGGGTATCACTACTCTAATACCGAACAATCGCACCTTATTTTCGGCATGGTTAAATCCAACTTTAACTCTCATACAATTAAGAAAACCCGATCATGTTTCTGTCATCTCTAAGTTCAGGTCACTCTTGTGAGATTCTCGATGTAATCTTAGCGACATGTATACTATGTGACTCTAAACTAACTACAAGTTGGAGTTTTCTTATTCACTATTTACAAAAAGTTGAAAATTTTGAAAAATTTACAACGCAAATGCTTAACTCACTCCCCACACTTAAACTTTACATTGTCCTCAATGTAAATTGAATAAATCCAAAGAAAGTCAAGTGGGAAATCATATAACAATATGCGACAAGAAAAAGTAAAAACAAGAAAAGAAAAAATAAAAGATAAGAGATACAAAACCTATGGGTTGCCTCCCATTTAGCGCTTGGTTTAAAGTCAGCAACCTGACTATATCCTTGCAAGATTCATTCCCCATATACCAACAATCTGAAAAGTTGGGATCCTTCCATAGGACTTGTTTTGTAAAACACTAGCTTCACACAAATATTAGTAATATAAAGCAGAAATGAAGCTATTAACCGATAAAAGTTTCCCCACTTATTCTTGTCCACATGAAGTGTATAAAGAATATAAAAGTCAGGGACTACCACGGTTTGTTGTTCCAAAACCTGCATAGTATGAGAATCAAGTATCTCTAATGGAGGATGTCGTGAAACAAAGTCATTCAACAATATTCTCAAGCACATATATTCAAACCAATAAGAGGTAAAGGAGAAGAAACAATAGGCAAAGGGTTAGACAAACCTTGCATAATCTCTTGTATTACGGAATCCTCTTCATCCTTGAAAAACTCAAGTGAATAATCCACCTCATTTATATCATGGTCCTCTATCAAAACCTTGCAACCATTCTTGATCCAATTTCGCCTTTAACCAAAGTTTCAACATAAACATCAACATTATAATCACTTGCAAGCTCAATTGGGTCTTCCATAATATTGGTCATACCGGTTTCACTCTCAACATATTCCTCTTCATTAGACTCAAACCTTGTTGCAAGGAAGTTTTGTAACACACTAGTTTCATCATACTCATGTACCTTTTGAATAGGTGTTTGATCATTATAAAGATCAAGAGTTGAGTCAACTACACTAATGTCATCAAATATCTCCAAAGGTTGGTCCTTTTTTAACACAATCATCTTCGTCTTCATTTTCAGACTCACCATAATAAGAATCGTCGTCGGTTTCCCAACCCTTATCACGACGTCGTTTAAGTTCCATATGAAGGGTCTACTAATTTCATCGACAAGCTCTTCCGAGGCTCCATCATCTTCCAACTTGTATAATTTCTACATGCAAGTTTCTTGACATTCACACGCTTACCACCATTGACTACAATATGTTCTCTTTCCCATGAATCTTCCCTTTGAATGGGTGAATGATCATAACTATGATCTGGAGTGCAAGAAGAAATATTCCAAAATTGGTTTGTGCGACGTCTCTCTATCACGGTTAAGTTGGTCTAGCCTTTGTTGCATGTCTTGTAATCCATTCAAAATCTGCATACAACTCGAATAAAGCCAATTAGAAGTAGAATTATCCCACCTAGGTGCTTGACTTACATACCCACTACAAGGTTGTTAGTATGTATGAAAATCACCATAAGGTTCTCTAGGATATGCATCATAGCCAATAAATTGGTTTTGATTGTATCCCATAGATGGTGGGTAATTTTCATAGTGTTGAGGAGGTTGAAAATCATATCCATTGCTCCAATATATCCTTCCATAATAACAAACAAGAGTTCTTAAAACTATGTCAAAACCAAAAATAAGAAAAACTAAAAATAAAACTAAAAACAAAAACAAAAATAAGAAACCAAAAACAGTGACAAACCGCTGCCTCACCGGCAATGGCGCCAAAATTTGATCGTTGTCGTAAGGCGTCAAAATAAATTACACTTTCTTACTACTCAAAATATATAATGAAGCAAGGGCAAGAAAGGATCGTTCCACAGAGAGGTCTTGGTTGTCAAATTGTTTCGGTTCCCTATGAATAACACAGGGGTCTTGTGATTTTAATATAATAAACTAAATAAAAGAAAACAATAAAAAGTAAATACGCAAATCAAGGATGAGAAAGTATTGGTCATGGATTTAAATCTTCAATCACAAACATGTTTTCTACACAATAACTAGAATTGATATTTTAATCTCAACTTTATCAAAGGCCCTACAATACCTTGATCGTTGAAGAATATCCCGCTAATCTCCTCTTGTCATCAACAAACACATTAAAAGATGCGAATATGAATTCTATCTAAAGGAACAACCTAACGTGTAAAAGCACTAATCAAGTTTAATTCCCTAGATGCATTAGGTTCTATGAAATCATTCCAATCAAAGCAATCGAACGTGTAAAAGCACTAATCCGATTTAACAGAAGTTATGGTTCACATATGATCATAAGAATATATCACTACAAACTACAATCATATTTATGCTACTTGCAATCAGGAATTATCACTTTTTCGTATAACAACCCTAATCTAGCAATAAAGATGAAAGCAAACTCAATCGATTCGCGACTCGACTAAACACGCATTCAAATCATGTAACAATATTAATAGTGAATCATAAACGATAATATGAGAGAAAACTAATTTATTGCACAAAAACTCATGTTTGGAAATCCAACTAATCCATAACCAAAAGAAAACTAGGTACTCATATTCATGGAGTTCATCACAAGAAGAAAGAGAAAAACTTTCATAGTTCTAAACCCTAGAAAAGCAAGTAGAAGCCTCCCTCCAAGTTCCAAGAATAATATGTGATATCCTAAAGTTGTAGAAGTCTTTCCTTTAAATAGCTCTCTTGTTTCCAAAATTAGGTCTAATCTTCAAAGGTCCAAAAGAAAGAAGTCCACCAAGCCCATGTGTGTGCAAATACCCATGTGAAAATATGACCCAAAAGAGGTCGCCGGAAATCTGGTATTGTGGCCGAAAATTGGCCGGAAAAGTCGCCGACAAACATCTCAGGTGACCGGCAAAGTCCACCCGGTCACCGGTCAACGAGTCAACTCGGGTCAACTAAGAAGTCAGACCGAGTCAACACCGATTCAGCTATCTAACTCGGCCAAGTTGGCCAGGCCAGGCCATATCTTCTGCTGCACTATCATTGTGCTTCACCATTTAAACTCCAGCCATGATGGCCCTGTATAAACCCATCTCTTCCCTGAGCTTCACTATTCCAACTCTATACTCAATTGCAACCACAACTGCTCCATTCTCTACAGCTCTGCAACCAATTCATCACACAAATAACCAACCAGTTCCATTGCAATTCCACCATAAATACCTCCAGTGCCAGCCATGACAGTGCATCACTCCACTGAGCCTTTGTCGTCTCGGGGCCACTCAACTTGTTGCCATCACCAAACTTGCATCTCTTTACTTCCGGTTGCACTTTAGCTTAGTCAGCAGGCCAACCTTCGCATCACAGACTCTCACGCTCCATCCGATTCTTCCAAAATCATCATCACAGCTCCATCCACTTGCGACCGCAAATCTCCATTATATGTAGTTCAACTCCATCTCTTTTCGAGAAATTTTCGCATTGCATAAATGACCTCCACAACTCGTGGTTCAAGCTCAACCCGCATTTAAGCTTCACCACCTGCAAACATAGTTCATCCGCAATCCCATCAAGAACACCAGAGCCATTGTCTTCCACCAACTTCTGCAACCATTCATACACATCGCAAACAAGAGCTCCCCACTCGCATACCGGGGCACTAACCTAAACATACATCTAAACCTCGCAGCCAACATAATTGCTCACAACCACTGCAGAGTCAACCTCCACCTGAATCATCTAAAACTGTAGCTGCAAACCACCACCTGCAGCTTAACTTCACCAGAGACTCAGATTCCCCGTATCGCAACTCAAACAATTCTCATTGACTAACATCACGGCCACAAGCAAGTTCGGCTCCACGCAGGTTCATTCCACTTTCCTTGAATATAACCGATGCAATACATGCCCGCACTTCCATGCCATCTCCTTCTCATTGTCTTACACTTCAGCCTCCGCTCATCTCTCAGTCACCTGCAATCTCGCCTTCAAATTCAGTTTCTAGCTCCGTTAATTAATTGCAGCCCATGCCTCCTTGTTCAATCTCGAACCCATCTTTATTATCTAAAGCCAACATTTACTCCATTGAGAACCGGTAGGCCTCTGGAATGTGTATATTTTAAGGTCTACTTGTGATAACCGCAAGTGCACGGCGTCCCATCGGAGACGCGGCAAGTACTGTCGATCCCACAGAGACGAGGGGTGCTTCTTGTATGATCTAAGGCTTCTTCAACTGAATTCTAAATGAGTAACATAGTGACAACGGATATTTTGTGGAAATCACTACTGATTTTGATTTTTGAAGTGAACCTAAACTAAGGTAAACAGTGACAATGGGGTGCTTGGGTTATCAATTCCACCACTAATTCCTATCATGACTTCAACTCAGTTGAAGTTCTTGTTCCTGTGGTAGCTAAGGGCAATGTGTCAATTTTACCACCTAGCTAAGGAATTTCACCTAATGATATTCCAAATATCAGCTAAGTTACTAACCCTAAGTACTAGTTGTCTAATTAAGCACAACTAGTCAGGGGAATTAGTATTATGTCTAATGTTTGAGCTGAGGTACCAACAACACAATTGTTTGCCTAACTACAATGGATACAAGGCATCCATTGTGAGAGAAGAGTATTGCAATACTGGAATTGAAATTATCTGATAAATAAAGCACTCAAGAACATTCAACATAATTGAACTCAAAACAGAGAATTAGGGTTTCAATGAAACCCTTGCAACTAAATTAAAACATCATAAAATAACAAAGAACACAAAATTAAATCTAAAAATTTGGCTAGCCCAGCATCCTTAAAACATCTTCTTCATCCTCTATTTATACAAGCACAATCCAAAATCGAAAAACCCTAATTATTTTAAAATCGAAAAAATTAAAGTGAAATTTCTCTCACCCATCGCTCCAATTGCTCCCTCTTTCATCAATACGCTCCTGCTTCTACAAATCATGATGAAAACCCTAGACCTAATCCTCTTCTCTTTCTATTTCTCACTTAGTCTCTAGGGTTGGTAAACTATGAGAGAAACAGAGGGAGACGGGAGAGGTGGTTCACGACACGAGATGGTGGTGGTGATGGCTTTGGAAGGGAGAGGGAAGGTGTTGGTCGGGTGAAGGATGAAAAAGAGCAGAGCTCTGCTCTGTGATGGAGACGGGAGAGAGGAAGAAGAAAGAGAAGATGAAGATGAAATGGAATGCTCGATTAGGGTATAGGGTGTGGGTCCTTCGGTGTTGAGCGGGTGCATCGAAGCTGTTGATGTAAAGGTTGAAGCGAGCGTAGGATTTAGGAAGTGGAGGATCCGAGGCAGCTCCGGGTGTAGGCGTTCTGGTGTGAAACGGAGCATCAAGTGATGATGGGAAGGACAGAGAATGACCGTTGGATGTGGTGATAGCAATCTCAACAGTGAGGATGATACGGGCTTAGATCCGGGTCATGGGTAGCTCTAGCCCATGTCTTCCTTGTTGGGTTGCAACTGATTCGCGCTTGGGCTTTGGCTATCTGCTCCATAGATGCTCGACTCCAATTCTTCGCTCTTTTGGCTCCTCGATTTCTTCGGACTTTATTTATTACCTAAAAACACAAAATTAATTAATACAAATATTTATTCTTGAAAACAAGGAAAATACGTAATATGGGATAATATCCCGATTTCTAAGCGCAAAAGATGAGTAAAATGCCAATAAAAAGGTGTATAAATATGCACTATTTGGCACTCATCAAATACCCCCAAACCCGAATTTTACTTGTCCTCAAGTGAAACAGAAATTAAGAAATCCTAACTATACCCCGTCGCAGGTCTCTCGAATGCATTTAGCGTATGCACTAAGCCTTTAAACCGCTAGGTGTCCCTAGTGGACGAGTTGTAGTCTCGTGTGGGTTTACAAGAGGTGTACCCACAAAACCTTCTCCAACTTCAGAGTGTAAAAGAGTCTCAAGCATCCAAGAAGCTATGAGTACATAAAGTTTCTGCATGCTAGTAACAGAAGTTAGAACTACCAAAGAACGCATTCTCATCCTTAAGTCCGAGCGAGAAGTAACCATACCATATGAAAGAATTCGGATTCGATTGTGATCATAAGTCTCAACTTCGCCTCACCATTAGGGTTTTATGATAATCGCACTCAAAAAGATCGCTTTTAGTATCTCATGCGTCCGGGCAGGAATAAAGAGAGAAATCCCGCACACGTTGTAAGGTAAGAAGGATAACCTTCCGAAATAAAACTGAGACTCCACAGTGTGGACAAAAAGAATCTTTCTCGATGATCTCTAAGAAAGGAAATCAACCATTAGCAAGGGGTGGGAGTACTCACTCACTTCTCACCCGATCGGCAATTAATATCACTCTCTCATAAGAACCATAGAAACGTCTTCAATCTTCGGTCTTGATCTTCAAATGTTGATGACGAACTTCTAAACTTCACAAAACTTGACAACTTTTAACTTTTCTACTCAAATTCCTTGTTGTTTTGGATTTTTCTTTTTAAATTCTTCTTTACCATGGTGGTAGCAAAAATAAACTACAATATTTTTTTTTTTGAATTATTTTTTTGAATTATTTTTTTTTTTTTTTTTACAATAAGTGAAAATAAAAATACAAATAATGAAACAACTAACTCCATGGACAAAGGACTTTATCACTCAATTTTTCCACACTTGTATTGTCTTGATTTTATAAATTTTATTAATTCTCATCCTATTTTCTTTTCTTTGTTGCACATAAAACCTTGGACTATATCAATTTTTCTTTCAATATTATGATGATGCTCCGTTTTTTCGACGATGATGTGTTTCTATGGTCTTCATTGATTGAGAAAGAGAGTGATGCTAACTGCAAATCGATATTTAGAAGGAGTTTTCATCTTTAGACGTCACCCTCATGATTGACAAAAACTAGCACTCAAGAGATCAAAAGTAGTGCTGAAAATGGTGCGAAGTTGGGTAGATCACCATTCCTACAGGAATTTACGTACGGTGACACACACTCTAATGACTTTTCTAGAAAGTTGCAAAAAATTGAAGGTTGGTGCCTCACTTGATGTAAATTGGGTAGTCTCCACTATGGGTGATCACAATTCTACTACCGAATATCTAACATCACCTAATTCGCCCTCCGGTATGGTTAAATCCAACTTTAACGCTCTAATCAACTAAGAAACCCGATTGCGGTTCTGGGCACTTCCAAGTTCTGTTATTTCGGTCGATTCTCTATGTAAACATAGCTAGAAGCATGCTAGTGACTCTAAAATCTCTAAAAGTTGGAGGTTTTTATTTGCAAAAGTTTTTGAATTTTTTGAATTTTTTTTTTTTTGAATTTTTTTTTTTTTCTGTAAAATTAAAAGATAAAATAAAAGACTAAAAACTCTAAATGCAAATGCACGCACCCCAAACCTAAATCAAACATTGTCCTCAATGTGTCTACATAAAGAAAAAATTTAAACGTACATACCGAGAGAACTATGCCGATAAGAGAAAAGGGAAGAGATTACGGGATGTCGGCAGGAGCAAGGTTGAGCTTCGTTAGTCAAGGCTAGAATCCAATCATTCTCCTTGGAGATCATATCAGATTAGCATAATATATGTGCAAGAAGACTCAACCGATTCAAGAAAAGAAAATTTTAACAAGTCCTACTGGATATATACAATGAAAATTCACCATAAACCAACAATCTAAAGAGTTGAGGATCAACCCAATAGAAAATATGTACAAACATCAGCAGCCTTACACGGATATAAAATGAGAGTGCAAGTAAGACTGCAGATGTGAAGGAGTTTCCCCCAAACCTAAACTTGTGAACGGGTGTGTTTGGGAGCACAAAATCTTGCAAATTTAACGGTACATCATGCAAAAGGTCTAACTCAAAATGAGTTTTGCTAAGAACAGGCAGACATACATATTCCAACTGTGGCTCCTTAAGAGTGTTATACTTTGATGCAAAATAGTCCAAGAGGACTTGGGAAGCACAAAGTTCTAGGCCTAAGTTAGGCATTTTTTAAAAGTTGGTTTTGCAATTTTGTGACAAACTACACCTAGGTTTGGTGGAGGAGTTTCAATTTGTGACTCAGGAGAGAGGTTAGGTACATCTAAGTTGTTTTCATGTATCAGATCATTTGTACCATCACACACTTTCCTAAAGTCAGAAGAGGGTAAATCATGTTCACCAGCATAGAACAATTCATCAATCACCATGTCATAATCATCAGAGCAGGCAACATGTTGTGATATGGGCAGGGAATCAGACACAACAATAATATCATGATCCAAAAGAACATTAGTGTCAACAGAAGATTCATCTTTTCCTAAGTCACAAACAAGTTGTGTAGCATGCTCACATTCACTGAAGAATTTCACAAACCCAAGCTCAAAATCAACATCACATATATGAATGTTAGAAGAAGTATCATTCATAGGGTTCACAGAAGAGACACCTAACGTCTGCCGAACTCAAAGATTCTATCATATTATCCGCATACACATGCTTTTCTAACATATCATATTCATCATCATCATCATAAAAAAAATGCATTTCCCTATTAGCATTTCTAGTATACTCATTTACCTCTATATTAGGTTCATATTCAATGTTAGTTGCATGAGTAGGAATAGAAACACTATTTTCAAGATTTACTTTATTAGGGACAATAATCATCCTATCATGAACTCGCCTTCCATTCTTCTTTTCTAAATGAATAAGGTTCATCTTTAAGAACATGTGACATTGTTCAATGGAGGAGAGTCTTCAATAGTGGGTATGCATGTTTCATATGAATAATCATTAAATGGTTGTGCACATGGTTCACTAGAGAAGGGATGATCATGCATGTTGCTATATGGATGGTCATGTATTGCATTCGATTCAAGCCTAGCATTTTGCTCCATGAGCGTTTCCATTAGTGATTGTAAACAAGGAGTTTGGGAGTATAAAATTGTTCAACTCCCCAACAGGGTGACCGATACATGTGCTCATGATGGTTAGGGTATGAGTACTCAAGGTCGTGGCCCCGAGAAGGCTCATAATATGCCCTAAAATCATTATGGTCTATGGGGGTTTCATATGGTGAAGCGTGCCCGTAAGCAAGCTCTCTAATGGATTTGTTTCCATCCCCGAGATCGGACAAAATCGACATGATTTAATAACTCAAATTGAACTCAAAGCCCAGTTTAGTGGACTTAGTTTGGTTTTAGTGGGATTAGTTTGGTTTATTGGGTTTCATTTGGTTTGTTGGGTTTTGGTTTGTTGTGGGCTTGTTGTTTGGTTTTTGTGGGTTTTGGTTTGTTTGGGATTTGTTGGTTGTTGGCTCAATTTGGTTGAGCCCAGGTTGTGGTAACAGCACAGCCCAGTGATTGTGCAAAGCCTAGGTTGAATGGCCCAGTATGTGGGCTGAGTTTTGTGCGCAGCCCAGCAGTTTGATTGTGAGCGGCCAGCGGAAGAGCCAAATTTTTAGGCGGGAGCGGCCCAAAGACAACAAACCTGACCCGGATATTTTGGTTTTGGTGGGCTTATGTTTGGTGCGAAACAGAGCCCAGGTTAGATGAGTCTCGATGTTTCAGTGCAGACAGCCCGAGGTTTGTGTAAACAGCCCAGCATGGCCGATGTGGGTCAAGGCCGTGGCCCAGTGGTTGGGTTTTCGCCCAGATTGCAATTGCATGCCAGTTCAAGTGCGGCTTTGTTATAATGCTAGCCCAGTTCACCGTTTGGTTGATTGTGGGGTTAGCCCAGCCAGGCCAGGGCTTCAGTTTTGGGTGTGGGCTCTAGGTTATGTTCAGCCCGAGGTTGAGGGCTTCAAATTTGAGCACACAGCTCACTGCATTCTTCACAAATTGACACAAACTGGTGGTTGAGCAGGCCGGGTCATCTGTGCTCGGCTCATGCACTGGTTAGCTGTTGCAGCTGGTCAAGCATAAGCTTGGCCAACTTCAAAAACCACAGCTCATGCGAGAGTGCACAGACAATGCAATGTGCAAGGAAGGTTTTAAATTTAGCACGGTCTATGTGCTCGAACGAAAGACAGAGAAACTTTGGTTCCACAGATTACCAAAGAAGCATGATTATCAACGCAAGGCAAGTCAGCAGAGCATGCACAAGGGGGCTAGCAAGGAGCTCAAGTTTGCAGCTTCAGGGGCTAGCAAGGTGGTGAACACAGGGCACTGTGTGGCAGGTTTAGCACCCAAGATAACCGGCTCAACAGTCTAGCATGCAAGGTCACATTCATAGATGCTACCCTAACATGGTTCACAGGTCATGCTCTGGTTATAACTTTCTTAGCTAGAAAAGTTCATTCATAGCTTCAGCTCATACTTGGCAGCAGGGACAGCTCAAGTTCACAGAGGCTCACACAAGGGTGTATGCTAGTTTAACATATTCTGTGGAGTCATGGGGTCACTTACCTGAGTCATGGAGTTTGCTCAGAGCTTTGTGACTCAGGCTCTGCGCTTGTTCTTGACCTCCTAGGCTTTGCTCAACAGCGCAGCAAGCACAACAAGTAATATGGGTAGCACAGCTGGGTTGGCTCAGCCTTACCACATGCGCCTGAGAATAACTTGGACTGATGGGGGTTAATATGTGGAAATGATGCGTAACTGTTAACAATAAAAGAGTGCCTAATGAAAAAAAAATATTATGGCTAAGTTACTCTAAGGAACAGGACTAAAAATAGCAAAACAAAGTAAATGTGTACAGTGAGGTGACTATGTACGAGGGGGATAGTTGGAAACTCAAAGAAAGAAAAGCCAATAATCGATAGTGGCACACGGAAGTCCCCCTAGCCGCGCCAAAAACTTGGTAGGCCTTGGAATGTGTATATTTTAAGGTCTACTTGTGATAACCGGCAAGTACGGGTCGATCGAAGACGCGGCGTGCACGGCGTCTATCGGAGACGCGGCAAGTACGGGTCGATCCCACAGTGAGATTTAGGTGCTTCTTGTATGATCTAAGGCTTCTTCAACTGAATTCTAAATGAGTAACATAGTGACAACAGATATTTTGTGCCGATACGGCTGATTTTGAACTGAAGTGAACCTAAACTAAGGTAAACAGTGACAAAGGGGTGCTTGGGTTATCAATTCCACCACTAATTCCTATCATGACTTCAACTCGGCCAGTTCTTGTTCCTGTGGTAGCTAAGGGCAATGTGTCAATTTTACCACCTAGCTAAGGAATTTCACCTAATGATATTCCAAATATCAGCTAAGTTACTAACCCTAAGTACTAGTTGTCTAATTAAGCACAACTAGTCAGGGGAATTAGTATTATGTCTAATGTTTGAGCTGAGGTACCAACAACACAATTGTTTGCCTAACTACAATGGATACAAGGCATCCATTGTGAGAGAAGAGTATTGCAATACTGGATTGAAATTATCTGATAAATAAAGCACTCAAGAACATTCAACATAATTGAACTCAAAACAGAGAATTAGGGTTTCAATGAAACCCTTGCAACTAAATTAAAACATCATAAAATAACAAAGAACACAAAATTAAATCTAGCTGAAGCACTGGCTAGCCCAGGCATCCTTAAAAACATCTTCTTCATCCTCTATTTATACAAGCACAATCCAAAACTGAAAACCCTAATTCTATTTTAAAAATAGAAAATTAAAGTGAAATTTCTCTCACCCACGTCGCTCCAACCGCTCCCTCTTCACACCAATCGCTCCCTGCTTCTACAACGATGAAAACCCTAGACCTAATCCTCTTCTCTTTCTATTTCTCACTTAGGTCTCTAGGCAGAAACTATGAGAGAAATAGAGGGAGACGGAGAGGTGGTTCGCCGACACGAGATGGTGGTGGCAGTGATGGCTTTGTCGGGGAGAGGGAAGGTGTTGGTCTGGGGTGAAGGATGAAAAGAGCAGAGCTCGCTTTCCGTGATGGAGACAGGGAGAGAGGAAGAAGAAGAAAGAGAAGATGAAGATGAAATGGAATGCTCGATTAGGGTATAGGGTGTGGGTCGCCTCGGTGTTGAGCTGGGCATCCTTTGTTGATGTAAAGGTTAGGCGCAGCGAGATTTAGAAGGAGGATCTGAACTTGTTTCCAGTGGTGTAGGTGGTTCTGGTGAACAGGAGCACTACTGATGATGGGAAGGACAGAAAGCAGGCGTTGGATGTGGTGATAGCAATCTCAACTACTGAGGATGATACGGGCTTGGATCCAGGGTCATGGGTGGCTCACAGCCCATGTCTTCCTTGTTGAGTTTGCAACCGATTCGCGCGTGGGCTTTGGCTATCTCTGGCCCATAGATGCTCGACTCCAATTCTTCGCTCTTTTGGCTCCTCGATTTCTTCGGACTTTATTTATTACCTAAAAACACAAAATTAATTAATACAAATATTTATTCTTGAAAACAAGGAAAATACAGAATATGGGATAATATCTGATTTCTAAGCGCAAAGATGAGTAAAATGCCAATAAAAAGGTGTATAAATATGCACTATTTGGCACTCATCAAGAACCCAAGCTTAGCTTCATGCCATTCCCAACTACCGTCTATCCGTAGCTACACATTGTCATGTTTATTACATCAACTTGACTCGTAGCTCCTTACATTACTAGCACCCACAACTTGAACTCAAACTCGAGCAACTCAGCTCGCACACCTAAATTGAGCACCACCATCTCCATACATGCCTGCAATGTCGAGCATTCATTCATATCGGCTATAATTCACATCACCACCACTGCCATTACCATGACTACAAACCACCATTGAACACCAGTTCAAACACCAGTAAAACAGTGCAATTCCATCACCACTGCTATTCCCATCATTTAATCCATTTCTTGCCTTTGAGCATGACTAAATCCCTCTTCAAAATCAAATTCAGACGAAACCCATTTTGATCCTTGCCCTAATTCTTCATCAATCGAACTCAATTCCAGTTTATATCAATATAATCCCCAAATTTGCTCAACCCTAACTCTGAAGCTTCATGTCTTCTTCACTATTGTTGAACAACAACCACAGCTCTTTAATCGTCACCAACACTCCATTCTTCTCCCATCTGAATTGATATCAACAGATTTATCTTCTTAAAGCTCAGAACCCCCGTTTATCTTCTCACTGAGTTCTTCATCTGTGAATCGATTGAAGCAGCTCCTTTCTTCTCTAATTTGTTCAATCGGCTACAAACACACCTTCGTTAGCCCCTGACAATCATCCGTAGAGAACCCATCTTATTCGTCCAACATTCAACCCCTAAATTTCTTTCTCATCTCGAATTACCATCTCCATCAAACCCTAGCTTGAATTTCACAAACTTGTCACAGACCCTCCAGTAATTCGAGCCATTCCTTCTGAATCTTCTCCATAATCACGGTTCCACTGTTCCCAAACTCAGACCAAAATCACCAGCAATCATTCATGATATTTGCAACTGAAGAGAAGAAGTGAAATCTTTGTCTAAATTAATTTCGAGTTCGACCTAACTATGACTATTAGTATGGAAAATCTATTGACACCCATGGGTGCCTTTAGCAAATTTCACTAGACTTCACCGGTTGTCCCTTATCTATGACTGGCTCCGAGTATCGCTCGCCTCGTGAAATGACCAAATTCGGCTCCTTGCTCAAAGTGATTGATTTCTCTTTCTTTTGCTCATAATGACCCATTGCTGAATAACTCAAAAGTAAACATAAGATACATAATTTACAAGAAAACTCGCAAAGAAAGCATAAATACTAGATATAAAATTAGGTGTTTTACGACACCT
>JAJJWW010000631.1:0-39492 GCA_023531295.1 Papaver armeniacum
CTCTCAAATACAAGCTTCTTTTCGCTTCTTTTTCTAGGGTGTATATTCATATCTATGCATAATTTACATGTTATTTGATGGATTGATAGCTTATGGAAATTCCTTTTTGCTGATAATAACACTTGGAACATATAGTTATACATGACTTTTTAATAGTAATAAGATTGTATGTCTTGCATTTGGTACCCATTTGATAGCGTGGACCAACATAACACAACAT
Source organism: Papaver armeniacum (assembly GCA_023531295.1). Lineage (NCBI taxonomy): Eukaryota > Viridiplantae > Streptophyta > Magnoliopsida > Ranunculales > Papaveraceae > Papaver > Papaver armeniacum. The sequence goes on from JAJJWW010000631.1 coordinate 221, forward strand.
GATCTTTTTGTTCCGTATGTTATAAACTTGGTTCGTGTCAATCAGCTTATTTAGTAACGTCTAATAAAAAAGAAATAAATATCTAGAGTCAGCTAGAGGTTGAGTATGTTGGTTTTCTCACATTTCTAGTGTTGTTGAGATTCGGGGCTATGTTGAACCATGAATTTGTAATACGAAGTGACTAGAACCAATAGTTTGTTGGAATGGGTCATGAATGTCATTGCAAGCTTAGTACTATATAGTGTTAAATTATCGTAGAGTTAGTGTTAGAGATATTTTGCTTCTAACCCTACTAAGTTGTAAGGACTTCAATTGTATAAAGAGGAGCCTCTCCTATGGGTGAAAACAACCCTTTCACTATCTATTTCTAAGTTTCTTCATGGTATCTCCGGACAAAGGATAAGAGAAGAGAAAACCTAGCCTAGATTCCCTTTAAAGCTTTCGATTCACTATAACTTCAGCCTAGAATAAGACTTGTAAGTTAGACTCGTAAGTCGTCATGAAGAACAGTGGCCGATCTATAAGTAGGTTTCTTCATTTGAAAGTTGTGGTTCTTTTTTGAAAGTTGTTCTTTTTCTCTTGAATATTTGTTTAGTTAAAAGTAGATTTGATGTTCAAACATCTCGAGAATGCTGTTTCTTCTCGTATATGGGTTATATATCTCTAGATGTTTCTCACAATGATACTATGGGCAGAAATATGATTTCTTGTAAACTTGATGATACAAATTACCTTGTTTGGTCTCACTGCATGAAACTTTACAATATGGGTAAAGGAAAGCTTCTGGGTACTGACCTAAGTAAAGCTTGTCCGTAAGAAGGAGATCTTCATATGATAATTGGATTCAACAAAACGCCATGATAATGAGTTTCTTTGATAGACTCAATGACTCCCGATATCAAGAGAAGTTTATATGCGCTTAACCACAGCAAAAGAAGTGTGGGAGGCAATCACACAGATCTATGTAGTGAGCGGTGATGCGAAACAGATATATGAATTCAATCGTCGGATTATCGAGACGCGCTGCAATGTTGCACTTCCGTCCGTCTACTTCAATGTACTTCAAACTATATGGCAAGAACTTGATTTCCTACAAACTCTCATACATGGTGTGTGCAATGATACCGCCAAGTCAGCAGTAAAATAATCAAAATGGAGAATTATTGAGTGAAAATACGGGGTCTAACAACCACACCCAACAATTGCTTATAATCCGAGAGGACTTACTCCAATACACTTTCTAGACAATCAACTAGATACCAAACTCAATCTAGAATAAAGTATATCAAAGAGTTAAAATATCTCTAACTCTTAATTCAATCCTCAATCAACAAATAAATATGTTAAGCCTGATCAATATAAGAGGAGTTACTTGAACGGTACCAAAGATCAATGTTCAAGTGTCAATCAACGTAAATCAACAACCAAAGGTTGGATATTCTAATTGATTGATCTTAACGCACAACCTGTGATATTTCAGTTATATAACAAAATATAATGCATAAAGGAAATAACACAGACACCATAATTTTGTTAATGAGGAAACCGCAAATGCAGAAAAACCCCGAGACCTAGTCCAGTTTGAATACCACACTGTATTAAGCCTCTACAGACACTAGCATACTACAAATTAACTTCAGACTGGACTGTAGTTGAACCCTAATCAATATCACACCGATTCAAGGTATAGTTGCGCCCCTTACGCTTCGATCCCAAAGACGATATTACGCACTTGATTCCCTTAGTTGATCTCACCCACAACTAAGAGTTGCTACGAACCCAAAGTCAAGACTTGATAAACAAATCAGATCACACAGGAAAAGTCTATATGATTGAATAAATCATTCCCACTGTAAATACGCAAGAGTTTTTCTCCGTGTTTTGATAAATCAAGGTGAACATGAACCAATTGATAACCGAACTTATATTCCTGAAGAACAGCCTAATATTATCAATCACCTCATAATAAACTTAATCGACTAGGGAAACAAGTTATTGTGGAATCACAAACGATGAGACGAAGGTGTTTGTGACTACTTTTCTATCTTGCCTATCGGAGATATAAATCTCAAGCCAATCTTACGATTGCACTCAATCACGATAGAAACAACAACTACAAAGAGAATAGTTGGGTCCGCTTCACAATCCCAATGAAGTCTTCAAGTCGTTAACCTACAGTTTCTCGAGAAGAAACCTAAGGTTAAAGGAGAATCGACTCTAGTTATGCAACTAGTAACACACCTGAGGTGTGGGGATTAGGTTTCCAAGTTACTAGAGTTCTTATTTATATAATTTTCAAATCAGGGTTTGGAATCCAAGTTACCTTGGTAACAAAGCATTCAATAATCACCGTTAGATGAAAACCTGATTCAACCAAGCTAATATCTTCAACCGTTAGATCGAACTTAGCTTTGTTACACACAAATGAAATGTACCCTCATTTAGGTTTATGTAACCGCACCCAAACGTGTACACCATGTTGGTTCACAAATAGTTAACCGAGGTTAGCCATATGATTACTCTTATATCAACCTTATTCATCTCAACTATAACTAGTTCAAATGACTCAAATGAAACTAATTAAAGAGTTGTTCAATTGCTATATTCTCATAGAATTATACAAGAACACAATTGAAGCAAAATCGGTTTGATTCACTCGAATCAATACATGAACATTATAGCCACGGTTTGCAAAGATTGCATTCCTTATTAATAAATGTTTAAGTTCATATACAACCGATTTTAGAAAGTAACCCACTTAAGTATGCGTACTTAAGTAACCGGATTTGAGTTTGTTTGGCTTTCAAACTCAGCAGAAATTCATGGACGTGAACTTTCCGCCAGTACGCGTACTTAGGTAACTGAATGAGTTGGTTTCTCAAATCCAACATCAGCAGAAATTCACGGACGTGAACTTCCGCCACGATACTTATCCGGTCTCCTTCAACCATTTTGTATACACACAAGTATGCATACTTTAGGTTCCTGGGTTTTGGACTTATACACAAGTGTGCGAACACACTATATGCTTATATCCAAAGAAGGTTACAAGATTCTAAAATCTTTATTTCAGTCATTGAAACATTCTTCTATAATAACAATAGCCGTTTTCACACACTATTAACATCAAAGCAATTTTCAAGATATTGAAATAATCATTATCGAAACATTCCAAGTCTTACACCAAATGATTGTATCACACAAATGGTCGGTTGTCAATCCGTCAAAAATAATTTCACTTTCTTACTCACTAAATTTAAATGAAGCACAAGGTAAGGAAGAGTTCGTATCCACAGAGAGGCAATTGTTGTTATGCAATTTTCGGTTTCTAAGGTAACCAAGGGGGATGTTTGTTGTTTAAGCGAAATACTAAAGTAAAAATAAAATAGAGCAAAGAAAATAGTTGGAATAATCAATAAGGAGAAGATATTGGTCAATGGATAGTATCATCTCACAAACATGTATTTTCATCAATGATTAGAATTGGTAATTTAATCTCTCATCTACTAAAAGTCCTAGGATACCTTGATTGCAAGTATATCTCGCTAATTCCATGTTTTCATCACAACCACATTAAAAGATCACATGTGAATTCTTCCTAGAAAGCAACCTAAAGTGTAAAAGCACAATTAGATTTAACTCCCTAAAAGCAATAAGTTCTATGGAATAAGACTAATCAATGCAAACGAATGTGTAAAAGCACTAAACGTTTTAACAAAAGTTATGATTCACTTGTGACTAGTAGGATATATCACTACAAGCACTACACAATTATGCTACTTAGAATCAGGGATAAACAACTTTTCGTATTGAGAACCCTAATATAGCTCTAGAGATGAATGTAAATCAGGTTGATTCCGGACTCAACCAAACAAACTATCAAATCATATAACACTATTACTTGTGAACCACAAACAATAAAATATTGAGACAAAACTAATTCATTGAATCATATAACATATTGAGAAATCAACTTTATCCCATAACCAATAATATGTGTTTAGCTACTCATAGCTATGGAGTTCATCATAAAAATATTAATTGAAAAGAAGAAGATGAACAAAAGCAAACCCTAGAAGCGTAAACAAAACCCGACTCTCCAAAGTTCCAAGAAAAATATATGTGATATTTAGTTGTAGAAAACTTTCCCTTTTATAGCTTTTCTCCAACTTCTAAAATTAGGTCTTCATATCCCAAAGCCCATGTAGTCCACCAAGCCCATGTATGTGAAAATACCCATGTGAAAATATGACCCAAAAGAGGTCACCGGAAATCGTGTATTGTGGACGGGAAATGGTCAAGAGTTTCCTAAAGCATCTCAGTGACGGCAAAGTCCGCCTTGGCCACTCTGGCCAACAAGTCACATCGGTCAACTTGGTTCAACTCGGTCGCACCGATTCAAACCGAAGCCGGAGAGTCGGGGTGAGGATGGTCACTGAGTCATAATCAAGTCAGCCGAAGTCGAGGTTGTGAGTCACCACGCCTGATGATTGAGTCGATTGGCCTTAGCTCAAAGCACAGATAGGCCATATCCGTATTGTTGCAAAGATGGTGCATCACCACTTACTTCAGCCATAGTGGCCCTGCAACATTATTTCCCAACTTGTATCCACTTCTCTTAATCTGCTATTCATATCAACACTAGGACTGCCATTACCAACACCTCCAGATGCAACTCACTCCACCTTGAGCTCAATTGCATCGATTTCCCAAATTCTGCAATTCCTTCATGACCTTGGCATCAGCCGAGGCACCACCATCTCAAAGCCGGTGAGATAACCAATTGGCACTCTTCACAACTAACACCATCTCGCTTGCCTCACTTGGCTACACCAAAACTCACCAGATTCATGCTATCCGCACAACCACAACCCGCCTAACATTTTCAACTCTGTCAAGCACTCATTCATCTCTCTCGCTGGATAACCAACACTTCGATCATCAGAAGCAAACTCTGCACATTCCATTCCTTGTATCACATCTCATTAGCCGCTCAAATCCGGTACCGCAATTCAACCATCATGCTTCATCGCTCCAGCTCGGTCATTTGTTGTAGCTTTATGGCTAACATCATGTCGGTTCAAGCTCCCGCAACACTTAGCTTCTTCACAAAGATCGGGCTAGTGCTCTAGCCTCCAATTCCAGCCATGGCCTCTCGACTGCGATAACACCACCGCTTCAATCAGTTCCACCTCCCATGGCCTTCAACATTAACATCATTCTAGCTCAAGCCAACCCTCTACCAAATTGCAAGAATAAGTTTCCCGTATACCTAGCATTCATCTAAATTGTTGATATCAAGCCAACAACAAACCCTCACTCCGCAACTCAACTCAATTGTAGCCACCGAACCATCTACTTTTGTTATTCTTCTCCTCTGCCTCAACCATTTGTAATCAAACCCACCAGTAAGAGCACCACCAACTCCTCTGAGCCTTGAAGCTCAAACCCAACAACAACAACCACTTGCACCTGAGACCCGCAATCTCCTAACCTCGCCCAGAGCCTTCCATTTCATTTTGGATCACCTGTCTCACCAAAGCTACACCAATCTCTTGCTGATTCAACCATTCAACCCACCTTCAACTTCATCTCATCTTCCTTGGTCTGAATCCAACACCAACATAGGCAACCAATTCAATTTTAAACCCATTGTTCTGCCATTTCACAATCCTTCAACCCAAGTCGAACCATTAACACCCAATTGTTCATATACCACATAAATCCTTTCTCGCTTTCTTCTTGTTCTCAAATCGAGCTTAATCCCCAAATTCCACTTCAAATAAGAACCCTAATTCATCCTCAGAAAACAGATCTCCTCATCTCCATAACATTCATCATGGATCAAAACCGAAATCGATTTAAACTCGAATCCAACATAAACCCATCCAAGCATACACCATTGCATCATCTTCTCCGGTTCACTCAACCAAATGTGACTCAAAACTAACTAATCGAATGAAGAATAAGATTCTCTTCTCCTGTAGAATCACACAAACTCTTCAAACCCTAATAACCAAATCGATCTCAAGCATCTGTTAAAACTTCACCTTCTCAATCTCTCCCTGAATTTCTCTCAACACATCGATCTCCATGGCCGCCTTCATTTCCTCATTCGGTCCTTCTCCATTCATCTCTAAATCCATAGCATCAGGTTCTTTGATACTCTCTAACTCCATCAGTCTTGTGCTCATCAATACCACCAATTTCCTCTCTGAGTTTCTCAATCTCTCAGTCTCATGATGGTGCAACCATCCTCTCTCAATTTTCAGGATCTAAGAAGAAATAATGAGAAATTAATTTCACCGAATTTTAGGGTTGTGTAGGAAAATGAAGGTGGATACAACCACCTGTGCAGCGTGATAAAGGGTTACCCAAATGACTCTAGGCACCAAAAAATAGGAAAAGGGCCTCCCGGTTCTTGTATGGTTTGTCGGTTTCATGAATCGACCGCCTATTCACTTTTGCTCAACCGTAGCTAGCTTCGCTCGCCCGTGAATTGGTCTTTTCGCTCTTTTTCGCTTTAAATGGGTGATTTCTTCCCCTTTTGTTCCCGGTGACTCCCTTTGCACCTATAAAACTCAAAAGCAAACATAAGATACATAATTCACACGAAAAATAGCAAAGAAAGCATAAACTCTATATAGTAAATACGGTATTCTACACCTATCGATTCCCCACACTTAGACTTTGCTAGTCCTCGGCAAATCAAACAAAACAATACAAACAAACTCCGTGTCGTCGAGGCTACGGTTACTCTTAGCATAAATAACAAGCCTTTAAACCACTAGGTGTCCCTAGTGGACGAGTTATAGTCTCGTGAGGGTTTACTAGAGATACACCCACAAAACCTACTTTTCCAACTTACTAGTTCTCCGAAATGATAGCATCCAACGCGCTAAGAAGACATAGAAATTCTCAGACACTAGTCATAAGAAGTTAGACACATAAATGAACACAATCTCATTCTTAAAAGTTGAGAGAGAAATAACCATCCCTTCTCTACAAAAATTCGGGGTTCCTGGAGTAATGATCGAAAGTCTCGACTCGCCACAAGAAAGGGTTTTATGATATTGCTCTCAATAATAAACAGCTTTTTATAGGTCACACATGTGTCCAGGTAGGAATGAAGAGAGAATCCTGCGACACGTTGAATGGTAGGAAGGTAAAAACCCTCCGAAATGTTTTGAAAACCCACATCTTTTATCATTTTTGAAAACCCATTTTTCTGATGATCTCTTCGAAAGGAAATTAACCACTTAACGAAGGTGGGAATATGCTTACTTACCTCGTTATCCGTTTGGCATGCAGCTAGCACCACTCTCACAGCATCCATAGAAACGTCTTCGATCTTCAATCGGTGTCTTCATCTTCGTCTTCGGTCTTCAACTCTTGATGATAACTCTTGAACTTCGTAGAATCTCGACAATATGATTCTTTCCTCTAATTCCTTGTTGCTTGAAACTTCATTATAGATATTTCTTCTTTCCATTGGCTTTATTGAAAGAATACAAAACTAAAAATGAACTATACAAACCCAAAATATTTTTTTTTTTTTTATAATTTTTTTTTTCTGTTTTTTTTTTTTGACAAGAGAAAGTACAATACAAATAAAATAAAAATGTAAGTACAAAGGCCATGGTGTAAGTACTTTACCGCTTGATTCTCCACAACTTATATGTCTTGATATCATAAACTTCTCGAATTCTCATCCTTGATAGTTTTCACTCTTGTACAATAGTCTTCAACTTATAAAAATTCTGCTCCTTGTTTTGTTGCCTTACTTGAATCTGAAATATGCTCAATTATGTACCGTTGCTTGTAAACCTCGAACATGTTCAACTTTCCTTCAAATTTTGTGATGCTCCTCTTGTTGATGATGATGGTGTTTCTATGGACCTGTTGGTGTAGAGAGAGATAAGGTGATGGTGCTAACTGCGAACAAGATTACAAGTGGTATGTAAGTTAGCAATTCGATGTCACCATCATGATTGATAAAAATAGCACTCAAGAGATCAAAATAGTGCTTCTATGGTGGGAGGTTGGCAGCTCACCATTCTCGCCGGAATTTACGTGCGGTGATACACACTCTAAAACACAAATTTAGACAGTACAAAGAATTGAAGGTTGGTGCCTCACATTATGTAACTTGGGTAGTCTCCACTATAGGGGATCACTACTCTAATACCGAATTCAGTCCGCACCTTTATTTTCCACCGGCATGGTTAAATCCAACTTTAACTCTCATACAATTAAGAAACCCGATCATGTTCTCTCGTCATCTCTAAGTTCAGCCACTCTTATGAGATTCTCGATGTAATCTTAGCGACATGTATACTATGTGACTCTAAACTAACCATAAGTTGGAGTTTTCTTATTCACTATTTCACAAAAGAGTTGAAAATTTTGAAAAAATTTACAAAGCAAATGCTTAACCACTCCCCCACACTTAAACTTTACATTGTCCTCAATGTAATTGAATCGTCCAAAGTAAGTCAAGGTGGGAAATTCTAACAAGAAATCGAAAAAAAAATAAAAAACAAAACACGAAAAGCTAAAAACAAGACAAGAAATAAATACAAGACAAGAAATACTCATCCTTTGGGTTGCCTCCCAATTAGCGCTTGGTTTAAAGTCGTCACCCGACTATCTCCTTGCTTTCTATGACTCCTCCAGAGGGAGTACATCCACAAAGTTAACTCCTTCCACCACCTTGGAAGTGAAATTCTCATAATATGGTTTCAACCGTGCCCATTAACTTTAAGTTCTTTCCCGTAGCTATGCTACGAATTTCCACCGCACCATGAGAAAACACATTAGTAACAATAAAAGGTCCGATCCATCGTGACCTTAATTTACCCTAAATAATTGCAAGCTTAGAATTAAACAAAAGCACTTTCTCGCCAATGCATTGGTTCCTAGAAATCATGTTATCATGGAATGCTTTCGCTCTTTCCTTATAAATGCGTGAGCTTTCAAATGCATCATTGCGAAGCTCCTCTCGCTCTTGGAGTTGTAACTTCCTTTGCTTTCCAGCCCCATCCATCTCCATGTTGCATTGTTTAATAGCCCAAACCGCCTTATGCTCAACTTCAACGGGTAAGTGACAAGGTTTACCATACACAAGCCTAAAAGGAGACATCCCTATAGGTGTCTTGTATGCGGTTCTATACGCCCACAAAGCATCATTAAGTCGCATGCTCCAATCTTTCCTGTTGGATTCACCGTCTTTTCTAGAATGGATTTCACCTCCTGATTAGACACCTCGCTTGTCCATTTGTTTGGGGATGATAATGTGTTGCAATCTTGTGCGACACTTTGTACTTCATCAACAAGCTTTGCAAAATCCCCGTTTTTGAAGTGATAACCCCATCGCTAATTATGGCTCTTGGAATTCCAAACCTTGCAAAAATATTAGCTTGCACAAAATCTCAAACCACTTTAGAATCATTAGTTGGGTGGCTTTAGCTTCCACCCATTTCGAGAAATAATCAACCGCAAGTAAGATATAAAAATTCCCATGGAGTTGACAAAAGGCCCCATAAAATCAATACCCCATACATCAAAACTTCAATAAATTGAATAAAAGTTTGTGGCATTTGATTTCGGGCACCTAGATTGCGAGTTATTTGGCACCTATCACAAGTTGTACAAAATATATGTGCATCCTTAAACAAAGTTGGCCAATAAAAACCACTTTCAAGTACCTTGTGAGCGGTTCTCTTACTCCCAAAATGTCCTCCGTAAGCATAAGAGTGACAAAAAGACAAGATAGAATTAAATTGATTCGGAACGCACCTTCTCGTATTACTTGGTCACTACCATGTTTCCATAAGTATGGATCATCCCATATGTATTGGTTCCCCAACTTCTTAAGTTTGTCCTCTCAAGACGAGACAAGTTCTTTGGGATTCGTTTAGAAACTAAGTAATTGACAATATCAGATACCATGGTTCTCCAAAGGCAATTGAGAATAGTTGCTCATCCGGAAACTTTCACGCAACGGATAGTCTCCTTATCTACAAACAAGTCGCTCAAGTGATCCGCAACAAGTGTTCTCAATCCCTTTCTTGTCTTTGATTTCAATATCAAACTCTTACAAGAGTAATATCCACCGTATGAGCCTCGATTTCGCCTTTTTCTTTGTAAGCAAGTACTTAAGTCCGCATGATCGTAAAAATACAACAACTTTGTACCAATTAGATAAGAGCGAAACTTTTCTAAAGCAAAAACAATGGCTAACAACTCTTTTTGCAGTGGTTGTGTAGTTTTGTTGGGCCTAATTTAACGTTCTAAAAGCATAATAAATAGCATGAGGAAGCTTCCCCACTCGTTGCCCAAGCACCGCACCAACCGCATAGTCACTTGCATCACACATGATCTCAAAAGGCTTGCTCCAATCCGGTGGTTTAATGATAGGGGATGAAATCAAAAGTTCTTTCAAACGATTGAATGCCACCATACATTTTTCATCAAAGTTAAAAACCACATCTTTTGCAATAAGTTACAAAGTGATGATGCTATCTTGAAAAGTCCTTGATGAATCTACGATATAAACCCGCATGACCAAGAAAAGAGCGTATCTCCCTCACCGTAGTGGGAGGGGTTAGAGCACGAATAAGGTCTATCTTAGATTTATCGACTTCCAAGCCTTTAGAAGATATTATATGGCCTAAAACTATGCCATGAGTTACCATGAAATGGCACTTCTCCCTTATTCAGACAAGATTTGTTTCAACACATCGTTCAAGGATTAGATACAAATTGTTCAAGCAAAGGTCAAATGAATCACCAAAGACACTAAAGTCATCCATGAACACTTCAATTATGTTTTCAACATATTCAAAAGAAACTTACCATACACCTTTGAAAGGTAGCCGGAGCATTGCATAAGCCAAAAGGCATCCTTCTATAAGCAAAAGTGTACCCGAAAGGACAAGTGAGTGGTTTTTCTTGGTCCTCCCGCCGCTATCACAACTGATTATAACTGAATAGCCATCAAGAAAGCAATAATAAGAGTGCCCAGCTAAACGTTCAAGCATTTGATCAATAAAAGGTAAGGAAAATGATCTTTTCTAGTAGTGGCATTCAATTTCATGTAATCAATACAAACCCTCCAACCGGTTTGCACACGATTTGGGACAAGTTCGTTCTTATCATTCCTCCACCACCGTCACACCCGATTTCTTTGGTACCACTTGTACCGGCTTACCCACTTACTATCGGATATGGGGTAGATAACACCCACTTCCAAAAAGCTTGAGTATCTCCTTTTTCACAACTTCCATCATGGGAGGATTCAAACGACGTTGTGCTTCCCTTGTAGGCTTTGCATCATCCTCCAAACAAATTTTGTGCATACAAACGGCAGGCTTATACCCTTGATATCGGCGATTGTCCATCCTATGGCCGTCTTGTACTTTCTTAGCACCCTTAGAAGTTTTTGCTCCGTAAATCATTAAGCTCATTAGAAACAATCACAGGTAACTCTTCATTATCACCCAAGTACAAGTACTTTAGGTGGTCGGAAGAGGTTTCAATTCTAACTTTGGAGATTTAACAATTGAAGGTACAAGCTTTTCAGCATGGTAAAGAAATAAAAGAGATATTATGAGTTTGGCATTCTTGTAGTGAATTAAGATCACCAAGGGCTTCCTTGACTTCATTACCACACTCTACACCATTATCCATGGATGTAGTTAACACGGTGTTTATGGGTGAAAACTACTCCTGCAGAATTTGGTAATTTGGGGTGTGGATGAGGAATGAATTTAAACCTTAAACAAAATGCACTCACTGTGCGGTGAGTGCTTGTAGATTCGAGATCAATCAGGCAAGTCCGGCCTAAACCAAGAAATGGCAGTTTCAGGACTTGTTTGATCACAAAGTGAAGGAGATGGGGTTGATTTTAGGGAGGGAAGCGAAGAAGGTGTTGAGATTGTGAAGGTGTTGGCTTGCTTATGACTTGTAACGAGAAAGGTGAGCAGGCTTGTGATTGATGCAAGCAATCTCTGGGTGTTGGAATACGTTTTTGTATTAACACTTGGTTTTCTGTCTCGTCTGAACTTGTGTTGTTGTTTGAAATAGGGCGGAGAACCTATTTGTGCAAGTCATTGAGCCTTATTCACGTCTCTCGGGAAGTGGAGGAAGTGGAGTGATGGAGTAGTGGAGTTGTGCGTCGGTGCCACACGACCGGTCTTGCCCACTTCTCCTGTCCATCTCTAAACGTCCATGACTTCTCGACACGTTCTTGTGATGGCGCGTTGCACGCCGCACGCCGTAAACCGCGTACCAATACCCCAAGCATGTATCCCTGATTTGTGATATGATTGATAACGGAATGTGTGGATCGTGGATCCACGAAAGATAGCATGTAATGCCAATTAAATAACCGTGTTATTCCTAAGTCGATACTTGGCGAAGTATCGTGTGTATTTTATGCAAAAGGCATTATGGTGTGGTAAAGTGATGGGTAATGACGCCCACTAACCAATTAACTCCGATTAGGGTTGTATAACCAAGTTGGTGAAGTTGGACGGATGAGATGATCTTTGAGACACTCATCTGCGACCGTTAATGAATATTAGGGTTTTTGAAGAGGTGCGCAAGCATCACTCTTGCCTTGGTCGAAACCAAGCATGGAAAGAGATTTGGGAGAGGACCGACTGTATGTAGACAAAGATGCATGCCGGTGTGCACGTCCATACCTCACTGTCCTATGAAGGGCGCGATCTAGGCCACTCAATTTGACCAAGTAAAGTTGAGTGGTTGAGACGGCAAATAGTAAATCCATTGCCGCAAAGGAGTTGGAAACCGCGTGACATTCCTAGTTCGGGCACGCGTTTCAAGATGAACCATCTTGGTCGGTCTTGGCCGATCATACCCGTGTGGTGGTAGGGGTGTTCACACCTATACCGACTATCCCATGAAAACGTGATCCGAGCCATCCAAATCGTCCGGCGAAGTTGAGTGGTCGAGATCGCTTTTGGTTTGGGAGGCGTGGCCATGCTAGTTTGACGCACGTTTTGGATTAACCAGCATGATATGCCTTGGCCGAACACATGAGGAGGTAGATGGGCCCACGGTGGTCTTGGCGGGTATGACCGGCCCTCGCTTAATCTAATCCGTGACCCTCCATTCGTGCGGAGAGAAGATGGACGCCGCGTGATGGCTTGAAACCCTAATTTTGGCTTTCAAAGCCGTGCGCCATCTCTTGGTTGGTGACAATTTTGTCACGACCAACCATGGTTGGTTTTGACCGATTGGTCAAGTGTGTAGGGGCCCATGGTGATCGTGTTGACATGCTCGGGCCCCTTTGAGTCACATCTACACCTCCATCTATACCTGCGAAGATGGATGGTTGAGACTGTTTTGCGACACATGTAATATGCCGCAAACCCTAATTTAGGTTTTCCGTCCATAATGCTTGGTATGAACGGTTTCTTGGCAAGCTAGGCCAATGACCGACCATGCGGGGTCGGGCCGTGGGTATTCCATACCCGCTGGGGGTGATGGAATTGATGCGGGGTCATCCAATCATGCTTATGGAGTTGGATGAATGCGATCGATCATATCCGGTTGATATGGTCAGTCAGGATGCTCAATCGAGCTAGTATAACACACCGAGAGGGCTAAATCGGGCTAGTATAAATACACCGAGAGTCGGCTGCATACGGGTATTTCAGTACATGGTTTCATTATAGTGCTTGGAGGTTCGTGTTACTACCAGAAGAGTAACACTCGGTCGTCATGCCACACCGATAATGAGTACTGGAAATACAAGGTGATATGAAATTCACGGGATGGGATTGTTGCTACATGCTCCAACCTAGGAGGAATTTCATGTATTCGAGTAATGGGATTGTTGCTACATGCTCCATTCTTGGTGAATTAAGTGAGGGAGTATCCAACACTTATAAATGGCTTTATCTTTTACAAGATGTCGGTAGATGATTTTTCCTTAATGAAAACCCACCATTTTTACAAATTTAACCTTAAACGAAAATCCACCATCAACTCACGGTTTCCAAAGCATCATCACCATTTAATGCAAACATTTGTTGTGCCAATGTATCCATAACATCAATGGAGAAACAAGGGTGGACATCGCTAGGATATCTCATCGTCTCGAAAATGTTGAAACGTATTGTTTCTCCATCAAACTCCATGGTCAACGTTCCCTTATCCACATCAATTATGGTTTTCGCCGTTTTCATGAAGGGACGCCCAAGTAACAATGGAAGAGACGAGTCCGGTGAACCTTCATCCATCTCTAACACACAAAAGTCAGCTGGAAATACAAGTTGATTAACCTGCACAAGAACATCCTCAACAATACCCATTGGGTAGAAATTAGAGCATCGGCTAATTGCAATACAATTTCATCCTTTTTAAGAGGACCAAGATCAAGTGAATTATACATTGACGCAGGCATAACATTAACGGGATGCACCTAAATCCAACATAGCTTTGTTAAATATTTTGTTACCAATTGTGATGGGAATGTCAAAACTAAAGGATCCTTGCACTTAAGTGGGAGTTTGTGTTATAAGATTGAAAGCATTCTCCCCACACTAAGCACTTCATTACCTTTGAGCCTTTGTTTGTTGGTACACAAGTCCTTCAACACCTTTGCATACTTTGGTACTTGCTTAATAGCATCAATGAGTGGTATGTTCACATGAATCTTTTTAAAACGTCTAAAATCTCCTTTTCTAGTTCCGCCTTCTTAGAACTTGCAAATCATGAGGAAAAGGTAAAGGAGGAACATAAGTAGAAACCGGAGTTTTAGAGTTAGGAATAGGTACCTCGAAGTTTGGGGAGAATCCTCATTATTCTCCTCCAAAAACAGTTCCTTTGGTGTTTCCACCTTGCCCAAATCGGTAATTTTGGGTTTACACAAGTTGTGTACCACTTCTCAACATAATAGCATTGACACCCCTCTTTTTGGGTTAATAGGTTGAGAAGGGAGTTCCCACTATTTTGTGCCTTCAATTGGTTCAACTCAATAGCCATGGAGCCCATTTGTGTTTGCAACTCCTTGATAGCACTCTTAGTTTCTTGTTGACTCTCTTTGAACATGGTAGAAATGCCTTGCATCATGGTTTGAAGCTTTGAATCAATATCTAACCTTGATTTTGCATCGATTATTGTGCTTGTGGTTGCTGAAATTGTTGTCTCGGATGGAATTGTTGTTGTTGAGGTTGAAATCCACTTGAAGAGTTGAAGGTAGGTTGTTGAATTGCTCCTTGCTTGTTGGCATAGCTAAAATTGAGGTGATATCTCCATCCCGGATTGTAAATGTTAGAGTAGGGATCATACCGTCTTTGTTGATTTGGAAAGATCGCATTAGCTTGCTCATCTTCATAACATTGAGGAGAACTTGGTATAACCGCGCCGCAACTTGTTGCATCATTGCGGACATGTTACCCATTTGTTGACGAAGTTCCTCAACCTCGCTCACTTCATTCACTCTTCTTAGAAGCACATCCGAACCACTACTCAGGAATTGTTGTGAGTTCGCTGCCATGTTTTCAATCAATTCTCTAGCTTGTGCCACCGTCTTGTTCACTAGTGCACCACCACCCGCAGCATCAATAAGATTCATTTGGTATTTCGAGCCGAGTTTACTCGCCTATATTTTTCTCGAAATATGTGTTGGTGAGCTTTCTCTTTAACCATTTTCATCTTTACCCGTGACGAAAGTCATGATGACGATTCAATCTTGAAAATAGCTTTCATGACGATAGTCGTGAATAACGATTGTTATGACATTACGAGGAAGAATGTTTCAATGATTGAAATGTAGAGTTGAGATTACCAACTATGGATATAAGCATATATAGTGTGTTCGCACATTAGTGTATAAATCCATGTCCGGAAACCAAGTGCGTGCATATGTGTGCATGCGGTATTGGTGAAGGAGACAGTTGAGTACGCGTACTGCGAAGTTTTCATAGAAAATTTCTTTGAGTTTGTAAGTTTGCAAACTAGTAAACCATTCACCTTAGGTACACATACCCTTACGCGTACCCACGAAGTTTTCGAACCGAAAATTTCGCCGAGTTTGTAAACTCACATCCGGTAGCTAAGGTACGCATACCCGTACGCGTACCCAAGGCAGGTTATTTCTCAAATCGGTAGTTCATGAGCTTAAAACAATAAATTATAAGGAATGCAATCTTTGCAAACCGTGGCTATATTGTTCATGAATTGATTCAAGTGGATCAAACCGATTTTGCTTCAATTGTGTCTATGAATAAAGACCTAAGCAATTGAACAACTCTTGAACTAGTTCTTATGAGTCATTTGAACTAGTTATGAGAAAGATGAATACGGTTAATATGAAAGTGCTCATATGGCTAACCATTCGTTAACTATTTATGAACCAACTAAGTGTACACGTTTAGGTAAAGTTACTCAAACCTAAATGAATACATTTCATTTGTGTGTGACAAGCTAAGTTTTGATCTAACGGTTGTAAGATATTAGCTTGGTTGAATCAGGTTTTTCATCTAACGATGAATATTGAATGATTTGTTACCAAAATAACTTAGATTGCAAACCCCGATTTGAAAACTATATAAGGGGAACTCTAGCAACCGGAAAAACTAATCCCCACCTCCGTGTGATACTAGTTAGTTTTTCAGAGTCGATTCTCCTTTAACCTTTGGTTTCTTCTCGAGATCCTGTAGGTGAACGACTAAAAGACATCATTGGGATTGTGAAGCCAGGCGAAACTACTTCTCTTGTAGTTGAGCTGGTGCAGATCTTGCCATTTTCTATCACAAGAGTTCAATTGAATAATTGACTTGAGATTATATCTCGATAGGGCAAGATAAAAAGAAATCACAAACATCTTCGTCTCATCGTTTGTGATTCCGTAATATCTAGTTTTGCTATCATACGATTAAGATTATTGTGAGGTCGTTGTTCTTCTAGAATATAAGTCCGGGTTATCAATTAGTTCCCTGTTCACCTTGATTTATCAAAAGACAAAACAAAACTCATAGGCTTATCTCGTGGGAGAGCAGATTTATCCATCTTCAGACTTTTCCGTGATGATGATTTGTTTATTAAGTCTTGACTTTGGGTCGTAACACCTCTTAGTTGTGGGTGAGATCGGCTAAGGGAATCAAGTGCGTAAGTATCTCTGGGATCGCAGACGTGAGGAGCTTATTTGTACCTTGAATCGGTGTGAGATTGATTAGGTTCAACTCAGTCCTGACGAGGGAAGTTAGTTTGTAGTAGGCTAGTGTACAGAAGCGGCTTAATACTGATGTGGTGTTCAACGGACTAGGTCCGAGCTTTTTTTTTTGCATTTGCGGTTTTCCTCATTAACAAAACTTTTGGTGTCTATGTTATTTCTATTAGCATTATATTTCGTTATATAATTGAAATATCACAGGTTGTGCGTTAAGATCAATCAATTAGAATATCCAACCTTTGGTTGTTGATTTACATTGGTTGACACTTGGATATTGGTCTTTGGTACCATCCAAGTTTATCTCTCTAGTATTTGATAAAGTCTCATGGAGATAGAGATAAAGTCTCTAGTATTTGCTTGAGTAAAGATCAAATCGAGAGATAGAGATATTAACTCCTTGATAAACTTTTATTAAGATTGAGTGGGATATCTAGTTGATTCTCTTAAAAATATATTAGAGTTAGTCCATACAAATTGCTAATCGAAATATTGGGTGAGGTTGTTGTACCCCGCTTTTTCAATTGGTATCGAGAAGTGTGCAAACACGTTTAAAGACCTTACAAGTGCGTGTTTGTAGCAAGCTGACTATATGGGATGAAGTGTTATCTCAATAAAAGCACCACCGGATCCGTGGATTCCGAATTCTCTTCCATGACTGATTTAATTAAATCATCAGAAGAAATTTTGTCTAAACCTCCACCAGTTTAAAATCCTGAAGTTTTTAGAGATTTGAAATGAAACTTGAAAGTCTATCTTCTCGATGTTAATCTATATCTTCCGAGAATGAACAAAAATCTCTTGAAAGGATAAATCAAGTTATGATGAATAATAATCATGTCGATGTTGATATTGGTTTATTAATGGTAGGAGAGCAAGCACCTTTTCGTACTCTTTTAGTTGTAATAAATCGACAAAGTTACATGAAGAGTTTAAATCTCAATCAAATGAGAAATCAACTTCAAAGCATGAACGTGTTCATGATTTAATTCCTAATATTCCCCTCGTCATGATAGTGATGTTGTCTTCACTCTTGAAGAATCCAGGATGTCTCCTTTTAACAAAAGAGTTTCCTGTGCAATACAAAACTATCTACATAAAAGATGAAAAAAGAGAAATCGAATTTCAATAATTCTTTGGTTCGATAAAGCTCTCGATAGTCCTTTAAAAATTGTGTTCGAATGAACTCAATATTTCGAGATGTAAGAGTTGTTCGAAAGAAGCCCTCTCTTGGTGTCATGGCGCATGTTGTAATGTTATTGTGAATCGGGAAATTGTGTTGTTGAGTCTTGCTCCAAACATGCTGGCATTGCCCTCAAAACAAACGTGCCCTAGCTTCATACGTCCGGTTCCACGAACTCGAATTCATATGATCATTTTGTTCTAGTTCAACATATCCGGTTCCCAGTTCCACTGTTTGACACATTAAAAGAGAAAACTTTTTCTCTTCTCTTCTCTTCACCTTCTCTTTTTCACAATTCGATCACGATTGAGAAACCCATCAGTTCACGTACCAATTTTTTTCTCGTCTTCCTCTTTTCTTAACCAATATGTGATTGGTTTGTACCTAGAGAACCAGAAGAAGCTATTGCTTGTTGGGTCAAGCACGTTTCTTATCTTGCTCAGCGTTTTGGGACTCTACCATCAACAACAGTTCACGAACCAAGTAAGTTGTTCACCTTTCTCACAGTGTTTTGTCAAAAGATGGATTCTAGGAAAAGGTTAAGCCGTGGTGAAAGTTCAAGTTCTCAACCAAATCAAAACTTAGGTAGCGATAATGAGTTTGAAGATGATGAAATTGGCTTAGACGTTTTACAACCTTTTTATGACCCTGCTCTTCAAATTAGTTTTACTAGTCTTCTCGCTAGGAATAAATATGTTAAGTTCCTTAAATGGAAGTTTGTCATAGAAAGGGTTTATGATGGAACTGTTACCGAACCTGAGTTTCACCAGTTCATGAATCAACACGAGTGGGGTTATATTCATGATGGTCTTGGGTCTTCTAATCCTGAGATGACGTGCCAGTTCTATGCTAACCTGCATGCCTCCAACAAAGTCAGTTGCTGCTTTAAAACAATGGTGGGAGGGATAACATTTGAGGTAAATCGTGAAGTAATTGCATATCTGCTGAACTTATCACTTGATCGCTCATTTGCAATTCCTCAACCTGAGAAGCACAGACCAACTCAAGGACAGTTATCTGAATTGCTTCTAAATAGAAGTAAATCATGGTATGGGGGCAAGTTATATGTTGATAACATTGACTTTCATTTGAAAGTCTTTAGTAAGTCGGGATCGTTGCAAACCCGATTCCAAGTACCTTTGGATAAGAATCTTTGGAGCGTAACCCTTGCTAAGATGGTTTGCTTCCTTGTCTCGGGGTGAAGAGATTGATTTCTCGTGATCTCGATTATTCGGTCGGATGATTCATATGGTTTCGCGAGAAAAAGAATCTTGGGTTTCCATGTCTTATCGGGTAGAATGGAATAATTTAAGGTTAAACCTATTGGCACTGCACCGGGTTATGCTTCTCTCTTCCCAGAGACAGGACATCAACAAGATGAAGAAGCGATCAATGCGAAGACAATCTTCTTAATGAAAGAATTGAGTGCCTACAAGAACAACTCGAGCTACGTGTTGGGAATTCATCATGAATTAATCGAACATGTGTGTAAGATTCTTTGAGAAATATAATCGCAATCAAGCTTAGCTCTTTCTTTTCTCGTTGTTAAAACTTCTTTTGATAAGTTCGTAAGGATTGTAATAACTTTCTATTTTAGCTTTGAATGTTTTTTATGCTAAAAGGATTACATCCATGAGAAGTTTTTATGACATGTCAAAAGTTATCTCGTATATGTTGATATGCATGTATTGATACAAGATCGATAAACTTTTGACAAACAAAAGTAAAGCCTATTATGTCAATTTATTGATGGAAGATAGGTTAAAATCTTTTGTTTACAAGGATTATGTCTATTATATGTCATTGTGCAAATAGTGATGGAAAATAGAATGAATCCTTGTATTTTTATGATATTGATCTTCTTTGATCCATATTTTATGTATGTACTCCATAAGTCTTCTTGTGTGAGCATTTCCAACTAGACTAATCATAGATTCGTTTGTGGTTATTTTGTTGTGTATTCCGATTAAATTAATCATGGGTTCTCTTGTGGTTAGTTTAATTGAGAATTTTGGATACAAAAATCATTTTGTGGTTTTAGGTGTTCAAAGAAATCCTTCTTTTCTCGTAAAAGTAAGGTCGCTCTTGTTGTTCTTTCGGGAATGACATCAAATGGGGAGAGTTCTTTTGAACTTGTGCTTAATTGCCATATCTTTGTGGGAGTGCGGGTGTGGAATATTTGAGGAGTTATCTTGTATCTTTATAAACTCCGTGATGAATGAATTTAGCTTCGGCTTTATGATTGCATCCAAACAAAGTTGACATGTACTTTTCTTTGGTCTTGAAGTGTCTCCATGGAAATTTCATTAGATCCGTGCTGCACCTTTACCAATTTTATTGACAAAAAGGAGAATTAATATGTAGTTCACACTACAAATACATATGGTGGTTTTCGGGTTGAGACGAAGTATTGACTAAGGGGGTGTGATACATATCACCATAGTATTGTTGTCGAAGTTGTGATATGAGAACTTTGATGCTGTGTAATAATACTATGACACTATATAACAATGATCGAGAGCTTTTGTTTTCTCATTGTTATGGCTACGGGACTTCAACAACTATGATGCTGAATTGAACATCTATGGAATCATGGGAGCTTGGAAAAGACGAAGTTTTCGAGTAATGTTGAAGCACCAAGGAGATCAAGCATGTGGACGAAGCTACATGGGGTTTCATACTATTTTGTAATCCATATGTATTGATAATTTTGTCACTAAAATTGACAAAGGGGAGATTGTTAGAGCACTGATCGGTTTAACTCGCATGTGTTGCTATCTCAAGCATGTTTGTCAATATTAGTGATCAAAAATATATGTCTTGATTTCTAGTTTACTTATGACTAAGTCTCTGGTCTAGAGATAGTTAGTGTAGTTGAGCTCCGTGACTCCATGGCGATCATCTTACGAAGACGAAGAACTACTCGAGGAACAAGTGGAACTTCATCCTACAAAAAGGTATGTGGAGACTTGAACTTATCTCGTCACTCAAAAGTCTATTATATCTCCGACTCTTGAGACAATAGTCGTATAAGTATGATGGTTTTCATACATACACATTTGCTATTTCGAGCCGAGTTTACTCACCCATCTTTTTTCTCGAAATATGTGTTGGTGAGCTTTCACTTTAACCATTTTCATCTTTACCCGTGACGAAAGTCATGATGACGTTTCAATCTTGAAAATAGATTTGATGACGATAGTTCGTGAATAACGATTGTTATAACATTATGAAGAATGTTTCAATGATTGACATATAGAGTTGAGATTACCAACTATGGATATAAGCATATATAGTGTGTTCGCACATAGTGCATAAACCATGTGCCGGGAAACCAAGTGCATGAGAGATGTGTGCATGCGGTCAGTGAAGGAGAAAGGTTGAGACGCTGCACGCAAGCATTACTGCGGGGAAGTTTTCATCTTAAAATTTCTCCTGAGTTTGTAAGTTTGCAAACTATTAAACCGAGTCACCTTAGGTACGCATACCCGTCACGCGTACCCATGGAAGTTTCGAACCGAAAATTTTGCGGAGTTTGCAAACTCAAATCCGGTAGCTAAGGTATGCATACCCGTACGCGTACCCAAGTGGTTATTTCTCAACCGGTAGTTCATGAGCTTAAAACAATAAATTATAAGGAATGTAATCTTTGCAAACCGTGGCTATATTTTTCATGAATTAATTCAAGTGGATCAAACCGATTTTTCTTCAATTGTGTCTATGAATAAAGACCTAAGCAATTGAACAACTCTTGAACTAGTTCTTATGAGTCATTTGAACTAGTTATGAGAAAGATGAATACGGTTAATATGAAAGTGATCATATGGCTAACCATTAGTTAACTATTTGTGAACCAACTAAGTGTACACGTTTAGGTACGGTTACTCAAACCTAAATGAATATTTCATTTGTGTGTGACAAGCTAAGTTTCTATCTAACGGTTGAAAGATATTACCTTGGTTGAATCAGGGTTTTTATCTAACGGTGAATATTGAATGATTTGTTACCAAGGTAACTTAGATTGCAAACCCCGATTTGAAAACTATATAAGGGAACTCTAGCAACCGGAAAACTAATCCCCACACCTCCCGTGTGATACTAGTTGGTTTTGCTAGAGTCGATTCTCCCTTTAACCTTAGGTTTCTTCTCAAGACTTCGTAGGTTAACGAACAAAAGACTTCATTGGGATTGTGAAGCTTGCACGAAACAACTTCTCTTGTAGTTGAGCGATCTGATCTTGTCATTTTATATCACAAGAGTTCAATTGAATAATTGACTTGAGATTATATCTCTGATAGGTCAAGATAAAAAGAAATCACAAACATCTTTGTCTCATCGTTTGTGATTTCGCAATATCTAGTTTCGCTACCATACGATTTAGATTATTATGAGGTGATTGATAATACTAGGTTGTTCTTCGGGAATATAAGTCCGGGTTATCAATTAGTTCATGTTCACCTTGATTTATCAAAAGAGAACAAAACTCATAGGTTTATCTGTGGGAGATGATTTATCTATCATCTTTGTAGACTTTTCTCGTGTGATACAAAGATTTGTTTATTGAAGTCTTCGACTTTGGGTCATAGCAACTCTTAGTTGTGGGTGAGATCAGCCTAAGGGAATCAAGTGCGTAGTATCCGTTGGGATGGAGACGTAAGGAGCGCAACCGTACCTTGAATCGGTGAGATTGATTAGGGTTCAACTACTGATCCTGGCATCGGTTAGTTTGTAGTAGGCTAGTGTCTGTAGCGGCTTAATACAGTGTGGTGTTCAATCTAGACTAGGTCCCGGGGTTTTTCTGCATTTGCGGTTTCCTCGTTAACAAAACTTCTGGTGTCTGTGTTATTTCTATTCCGCATTATATTTCGTTATATAATTGAAATATCACAGGTTGTGCGTTAAGATCAATCAATGTAAATCAACAACCAAAGGTTGTTGATTTACATTGATTGACACTTGGATATTGGTCTTTGGTACCATCCAGTTTATCTCTCTAGTATTTGATAAAGACTCATGATTTCCATTTGCTTGAGTAAAGATCAAATCGAGAGATAGAGATATTAACTCCTTGATATATTTTTATTAAGATTGGTCCGAGCATTCTAGTTGATTCTCTTAAAAGTATATTATAGTTAGTCCATACAGTTTGCTAATAGAAATATTGGGTGAGGTTGTTGTACCCCCCGCTTTTTCAACAGACTTATAAGGTCTTAAACGTGTTTGCCTGCTCTGATACCAATTGAAAAAGTGGGGGGTACAACAACCTCACCCAATATTTCTCTTAGCAATCTGGATGGACTAACTCCAATATACTTTCAAGAGAATCAACTAGATAAATGCACTTTTAATCTTAAGAAAAGTATATCAAAGAGTTATATCTCAATCTCTTAATACAATCCGTAATCAAACAAATAATAATTTGTGTGCCCAATTGAATACAAGAGAGATAACTTGAATGGTACCAAAGACCAATGTTCAAGGATCAATCAATCAACAACTAAAGGTTGGATTTACCAATTAATCGATTCAACGCACAACCTGTGATATTTCAATTATATAACAAAATATATTGCGGAAAAGAAATAACACAGACACCAGAAGTTTTGTTAACGAGGAAATCTCAAATGCGTAAAAACCCTGGACATAGTCCGATTGAACACCACACTTCGTATTAACTGGGCTACGTAATACTAGCCTACTACAAACTAACTTCGGTCTAGAATGTAGTTGAACCTCAATCTATTAGAGTATAACTCGGTTGAACCCACCAAGCGTTGGAATGTCAAGTTTGGTTGTCATATTTTAGTGAACCAAAACTCATTTAAAGAGTCGCTTGATTATTTACTTGAGTCAACTTCGTATAGGTTAGCTAGAAAGTTATTAGGATATGAGACATAAAAGTATTACTCGAAGACTTGAATAATGTGAAGAAGTAAAGAGCTATAATGACGGTATCATCCTTCCTCTTGAGGTTAGTAATATTTTGAATTGAAATGTTTCATTCCTTACGTATCTTTCAAGTTGTGTTATATTGAAAACATAATTGTGAAGCTGTGAATGATTATACTCTAGTTAGACGTAGTATTAAGGAATTATAATACGAAGTATAACGCCTATCTTTTGAACTTCGTATGTAAGACATCGACATAATCGTATGAATACTATTGTGATTTCCTATCACTTGATTGGAGTCCTTCATAGAAATATTGGATGATCATAGCATCACTGAATTGGTGGTGAGGGCAGCTTGCCACCAACCTCTTGTATCGTTCCCAACATTCATATAAGGATTCTCCCACATTTTGCTTCATCCCACAAATCTCTTTTCGAATTTGCGTAGCCTTTGATGCAGGAAAATATCTCTCTAAAAGAGTTTCTTCAGCCCATTCCATGTAGTGACACTTCGGAAGGTAAATAGAACAACCAATCCTTAGCATTATCCATCAAAGAGAAACGGAAAACTTTTAACATTGCACCATCCGCCTCAACATCCGCTGGAAGCATAGCCGTGACAATGGTGTGGAAGTCCATAAGATGTTTGTTTGGGTCTTCATTCACCATGCCATGGAAATTTGTAATTCTCTAAGCAACCCGGCTTGATCTCAAAAGTAGAGTTTGTTTGAATACACCCATGTTGTATATCAAGCCTATGAGAAGCCAAGTCCTTGAGTGAACGATTTGCATCACCCATTGCTTCTTCTTCAACTTGTGGTTCATCTACGATTGGAACCTCTTTTCTCCTTCTTCTCGTTGGAAAGTCTCTTCTTCCGTTTCCAACTCTTGTTCTTGATTGTATCTTTACTTGGTTGGAGTATTGTGCCTCTTCGAGTAGCTATCCCGCACCGTGGATAATTCCAATCTTTAGAAGCCAGTGGATTAGGTACTGAAAACAATTCTCCCAAACAAGTGAGAAACAAGACAAGAACCGAAAAGCAAAGATAAAAGCGAAATTGTAAAAAGAAACTAAAAACTTAATAACAAGCCGTATGCCTCCTGAATGCGCCAAAATTTGATCGGTTGTCAATCCGTCAAAAATAATTCACTTTCTTACTCACTAAATTTAAATGAAGCACAAGGTAAGGAAGAGTTCGTATCCGCAGGCAATTGTTGTTATGCAATTTTCGATTTCTAAGGTAACCAAGGGGGGATGTTTGTTGCTTAAGCGAAATACTAAAGTAAAAATAAAATAGAGCAAAGCAAATAGTTGGAATAATCAATAAGGAGAAGATATTGGTCACGGGATAGTATCATTCACAAACATGTATTTTCATCAATGATTAGAATTGGTAATTTAATCTCTCATCTACTAAAAAGTCCTAGGATACCTTGATTGCAAGTATATCCCGCTAATTCCCGTTTTCATCACAACCACATTAAAGGATGCACATGTGAATTCTTCCTAGAAAGCAACCTAAAGTGTAAAAGCACAATTAGATTTAACTCCCTAAAAGCAATAAGTTATATGGAATAAGACTAATCAATGAAAACGAATGTGTAAAAGCACTAAACGTTTTAACAAAAGTTATGATTCACTTGTGACTAGTAGGATATATCACTACAAGCACTACCCACAATTATGCTACTTAGAATCAGGATAAACAACTTTTTCGTATTGAAACCCTAATATAGCTCTAGAGATGAATGTAAATCTGATTGATTAGGACTCAACCAAACAAACTATCAAATCATATAACACTATTACTTGTGAACCACAAACAATAAAATATTGAGACAAAACTAATTCATTGAATCATATAACATATTGAGAAATCAACTTTATCCCATAACCAATAATATGTGTTTAGCTACTCATAGCTATGGAGTTCATCATAAAAATATTAATTGAAAAGAAGAAGATGAACAAAAGCAAACCTAGAAGCATAAACAAAACCGGCTCTCCAAAGTTCCAAGAAAAATATATGTGATATTTAGTTGTAGAAAACTTTCCCTTTTATAGCTTTTCTCCAACTTCTAAAATTAGGTCTTCATATCCCAAAGCCCATGTAGTCCACCAAGCCCATGTATGTGCAAATACCCATGTGAAAATATGACCCAAAAGAGGTCGCGGAAATGGGTATTGTGTCCTAAATTAGGAGGAAGAGTTGCTTGGGAAAGCATCTCAGGTGACCGGCAAAGTCCGCCCGGTCACCGGTCAACGAGTCACATCGGTTCAACTCGGTCAGACCGATTCAAACCGAGTCAGGGAGAGTCAGGGTGAGTGACAGAGTCAGCTGAGTCATAATCAAGTCAGTTGAGTCAGGATGTGAGTCAGTCACTGCCCTGGGCTGATTGAGATGATTTGGCCTTGGCTCAGGCCATTGCATAGGCCATATCCGTGTTGCACAAAGATGGTGCATCACCACTTACTTCCGACCATAAGGCCAAAGAACATTATTTCCCAACTTGTATCCACTTCTCTTAATCTTATTCATATCAACACTAGGACCGCCATTACCAACACCTCCAGATGCAACTCACTCCACTCGAGCTCAACTGCATCGATTTCCCAAATTCTCGCAGCTTCATGACCTTGGCATCGCCAGGGCACCACCATCTCAGGCCAGAAAAGATAACCAATTGGCACTCTTCACAACTAACACCATCTTAGTTGCCTCACTTGGCTACACCAAAACTCACCAGATCATCTGTTGCTATCCGCACAACCCACAATTCTGCCTAACATTTTCAACTCGTCAAGCACTCATTCATCTCGCGGACAACCAACACTCCCGATCATTCACGCAAACTCCGCACATTCCATTCCTTGCATTGCATCTCATTAGTTGCTCAAATCCCACAGCCAATTCAACCATCATGCTTCACTGCTCCGCTTCGGTCATTTGTTGTAGCTTTATGGCTAACACCATCTCGTTCAAGCTCCCGCAACACTTAGCTTCTTCACAAAGATCAAAGAAGTGCTCCGCAGTTCCAATTCCCCATGGCCCGCACCGCGCATAACACCACTGCCTAATCAGCCCCACCTCCCATGGCCTTCAACATCAACATCATTCTAGATCAAGCCAACCCTCTACCAAATTGCAGCAATAAGTTTCCCCGTATACCTAGCATTCATCTAAATTGTTGATACTGCTCAACAACAAACCCTCACCTGCAACTCTGAACTCAATTGCAGCCAGCTGAACCATCTACTTCTTGTTATTCTTCTCCTCTGCCTCAACCATTTGTAATCAAACCCACCAGTAAGAGCACCACCAACTCCTCTGAGCCTTGAAGCTCAAACCCAACAGCAACAACCACTTGCACCTGAGACCTGCAATCTCTTAACCTACCAGAGTCTTCCATTTCATCTCAGGATCACCTATCTCAGTCAAAGCTACACCAATCTCTTGTTGATTCAACCATTCAACCCACCTTCAACTTCATCTCATCTTTCTTGGTCCGAATCCAACACCAACATAGGCAACCAATTCAATTTTAAAACCCATTGTTCCGCCATTTCACAATCCTTCAACCCAAGTCGAACCATTAACACCCAATTGTTCATATACCACAGAAATCCTTTCTGCTTTCTTCTTGTTCTCAAATCGAGCTTAATCCCTAAATTCCACTTCAAATAAGAACCCTAATTCATCCTCAGCAAAACAGATCTCCTCATCTCCATAACATTCATCACAGATCAAAACCGAAATCGATTTAAACCTGAATCCAACATAAACCCATCCAGCAGCACCATTGCATCATCTTCTCTGGGTTCACTCAACCAACAGACTCAAAACTAACTAATCTGAACAGCAACAGATTCTCTTTCTCTGTGTAGAATCACACAAACTCTTCAAACCCTAATAACCAAATCGATCTCAAGCATCTGTTAAAACTTCACCTTCTCAATCTCTCCCTGAATTTCTCTCAACACATCGATCTCCATGGCCGCCTTCATTTCCTCATTCGGTCCTTCTCCATTCATCTCTGAATCCACAAAGACGAGTTCTTTGATACTCTCTAACTCCATCGGTCTTGTGCTCATCAATACCACCAATTTCCTCTCTGAGTTTCTCAATCTCTCAGTCTCATGATGGTGCAGCCATCCTCTCTCAATTTTCAGATCGAAGAAGAAATAATGAGAAATTAATTTCTCACTGAATTTTAGGGTTGTGTAGGAAAATGAAGGTGGATATGGCCACCAGTGTCAGGCAGATAAGGGGTTACAGAAATGACTCTAGGCACCCAGAAATAGGAAAAAGGGCCTCCCAGTTCTTGCATGGCTTGTCGGTTTCGCGGAACCGACTGCCTATTCACTTCTTTGCTCAACCGTAGCTAGCTTCGCTCGCCTGTGAATTGGTCTTTTCGCTCTTTTTCGCTTTAAATGGGTGATTTCTTCCCCTTTTGTTCCCGGTGACTCCATTGCACCTATAAAACTCAAAAGCAAACATAAGATACATAATTCACACGAAAAATAGCAAAGAAAGCATAAACTCTATATAGTAAATACGGTGTATTCTACACCTATCAACAAACCATATAAGATGTTACTCGGTAATTTTCTCATGATATAAGATGAACTTGGTCGAAGCAAAAGCTTACCAATACATATTTCGAGAAATATGTAAGCGAGATATACTCAGCTCGAAATCTCAAATGTGTATAGAGAAAACTATATCGTAAGACGACTTATGTCTCAATATAGGAGATAGAGTAGAAATAGACTTTCCAAGTGATAGATGAGTTTAAGTCTCCACATACCTTTTGTCGATGAAGTTCGACAAGATCTCCTTAATAGTTCTTCGTCTTCAAGTGATAAACGCCGTGAAGTCTAAGCTTAACTACACAAACTATGTCCTAGTCCGAGACATCTATAAATAGGCTATAAATCAAGACTTATAGTTTTGATCACTAACATTGACAAACATGCTTGAGATAGCAACGCATGCGAGTTCTACCGAGCAGTGCTCTAACAATCTCCCCTTTGTCAATTTTAGTGACAAAACTATCAATACATATGGATTACAAAATAAATAAAAATTATAGCTTCTCATCCACATGATTGGTCTCCTTGGCATCTTCAACAGGACTCGAAATCTTCGTCACTTCCAAGTACTCCAATGATTCCAAAGGTTGTAAGTTTAGCACCATCGTTAGTTGAAGATCCGTAGCGATAACAATGAGAAAACAAATGATCTCAATCATTGTTATACGGTGTCATAGTATTATTACACAACATCAAAGTTCAATTGTATCACAACTTTTACAATAACACTATGGTGATATGTATCACTCCCCCTTAGTCAATACTTCATCTCGATATGAAAACCACTCCCCCTTACATAATGATCCGTATAACATATGTATTTGTAGTGTCACACTACACATTAATTCTCCCCCTTTTTGTCAACATAAATTGGCAAAGTTACAAAAACTAGTGGGATCCTAATGAAATTTCCATAGAGATACTTCATGACCAAAAGAGAATACAATATCAACTTATTTAGATGCCATCATAAAGTCAAGCTAAATGCATTCATCAAGGAGTTTATAAAGATACAAGATAATCCCTATAATATTCCACAGCCGCACTCCCCACAAAGATTTGACAATTAAACACAAGTTCAAAAAGAACTCTCCCCCATTAAATGTCATTCCCGAAAGAACAACAAAGGCGACCTTACTTTCACAAGAAAAGAAGGATTTCTTTGGACATAACCAAATCACATGAAAACATGAATTGGAATCCAAAGTATTTAAATGAATTAACCACAATAGAATCCATGATTAATCCAATCGAAATGCACAACTAAATTAACCACAAGAAAACCTATGATTAATTCAATTGGAATACACAACTAAATTAACCACAAGAAGGTGATCAATTCAATTGGTCATGCTTGTCATAAGAGAACTTACGGATCTACAACTAAATTGACCACAAGAGAATGATAAATTCAATTGGTCATGCTCAAACATAAGAAAACTTGCGGAGCAACACATTATATGCAAAAAAATGTGGATCGGAGATTGACCAATACTGCGGAATAAACTTTGATTCATTCTATTTTTTATCACTATTTGAACAATGACATGTAATAGACTTAATCCTTGGAAACAAAAGTTTTATCCTTTCTTTTTATCAATATAATGACATAAAAGGCTTTAATTTTTGTTTGTCAAAAGTTCGTTCTATCTTTTATCAACATATTCATATCGACGTATAATAGAGATAACTTTTGAACAAGTATGGGACAGTCACAGGTTCACGGACGTAAACAACATATCCAATAACAATTTGCAATATATCAAATCATAAAGATTAAAATTTCAAAAAAAAAATCATCTTCCAAATAACTTAGAATTTAAATAAATAAATCTAAAAATAATGAAGATGAAACTCGTTGGACATAGCTATGTGTACTCACAATAATGGCTATTCCAAACCCTAGTTATTCTTCCAAAAACATAAAAGAAGATTTACTAGACATAATCAAAAATAACTCTAAAAACAAAGAGCAATCGCAAGCAATAATCATAGTTCCGGTACGAAAGCTTCACTGGTTCCAAGACCTTCAAGCTTGTGACTAATTGAATCAACTGCGTCTTCAGAGAAGATATCCTCATTGAGAAGATCCTTAACTTGTGACTCCATGAGAACAAGATCAGAATCAACCTTTTTCAACTCAGTTCG
Source organism: Papaver armeniacum (assembly GCA_023531295.1). Lineage (NCBI taxonomy): Eukaryota > Viridiplantae > Streptophyta > Magnoliopsida > Ranunculales > Papaveraceae > Papaver > Papaver armeniacum. The sequence goes on from JAJJWW010000631.1 coordinate 31,241, forward strand.
TAACAAGTTAAGATCCTTTACAGAGTTCTCGAGCTTCAGTTGAGTCTTCCCAAGATCAGTGAGAAAACCATGAACTACTTCAGCAGAGACCATCTCATCATTTTCTCGATCTTGGTGAGAAAACTCATAATAGCATGAGGCACAGGATTCGAGTTCGTCAGTCTTAACAAGGGTTCTTTTCTTCTTCAAAACAAACTCCAAATAAACCAAATCATCAATTGAATCGCCTGGTAAATCCCAAGAACTTGGAGTAGACCCCATCCTTAAAAGAACACAACTAAAGTTTCTGTACTTCTAAAAGGCTTGGCATTTATAGGTTTCTCAAGAACCAGAAATTTAGGGTTTCCAAGTTTGGTCCGTGCCTATGTGAAAAAGGGGTACACACACATACACAGACTTGCCCTTATACCAAACGGTTGTGAAGAAGATTTGGCAAATTTTTGCTTGGTGAGTAAATGAAAACTCAGCTCTTAAATAAATTTGTTCTCATAAGAGAAAAATGTAGAGCACAACAATTTGTCACCCCTTTTTAGAAAAGGTAAAACAACATAACAAAGCACAAACAAAATACTCATGCAACAACAAATGTTTGTAAGTGATAAACCGGGCTAAGAACGATAAGAGGATAGCTGGTGAATCAAAAACATTTGTCTGAGTATCCGATTATATCTCACTCGACCAGATTTTTGTGAGTGAAATTTAAACCTTGTGATTAATTAGCACAAGTATGAGCCTTGAGCTCTTTAAATGAATGTTGCTTATGGTTAAACCTCTTTTTCCCGATCTTTGGAGGAACACCATTATGACGTGAAAAGTTATTATAAAACTCTATCATCATAATATGACACATAGTGATGATTCTTACCAAGATTTTTGGCCAATGGGAATTCTCGCATGTTGATAATTTCTTTATATCCTTCAATTATCCCTTTTAGGTTGATTTCCAATTTTCCTTTTGTTCCTTCTTTTGCTACCTTTTTCACATCATGAACAACATAATCTCCTTCCTAACGAAGAATATCCATGAGTTCTTCTTCGTTGATATGGCTTAGGAAGATTGTTATGTGTTTGAACATTTGAGGAACACGTTGACTGACTTTCTCGGTGGGATACACAGGGTGAGTACTAAAACCAATTGTTTTAGACATAGGAATGTCAGTTACACCTTTGAGAATTAAATCTAAGGTGTGTTGAAGACAAATAATAGAATTGCCATGCAACCTAGAATTTCTCTTTGTTTACTAATCCCTTTGAATCACAAAAAGGACACACTTTCCGATCACTTGAGTGATTAGACGTAACACTCTTAACACCATCGTTGGCAGAATTATTCCTTCCGTGTGATATGGACATTCCTTTATTAGAGGAAGACACATGCACATCTTTTCCAACAGGAAGGGTTTTTGGTTTTGCTTCTGAACCCGAAATTTTTCCAGTTCATCAAGCACTTGGTATGGCGGACTCTTTTGAACACTCTTGAAATGAGAGTTTCCTTAAGATATGTTCAATTTTCAAAGCATCCTTTTTGAGATTTTCCTCTTGAAAAATCTTTAAACGAGAGTCACGCTCACATATCATACCAACAAGGACATTAAATTTATGTTTCAACCGGTTGACATTATCAGACTGGATTCTAACAAGTTTTAGAATCACTTCACTCTCTTTGGCTGCATCCTTTTCAACTTCAGAGTCACACTCGTCGGTAAGGTGGTCTAGAAAACACTTGTCAATGTACGTATGTTTCCTTTGAACACAAGGTTCTTTTATATTCGAGATTGACAAATCTTTCTCTTTAATAGACTTTAAGGAAACAGAACTTTTATTTCTGGCAATGCGTTTATCATTGACAGTATCGTCCATCCTCAGATTGCTACAAACACAGACTTATGAGGTCTTTAACGTGTTTGCCTGCTCTAATACCAATTGAAAATGCGGGGGTCTAACAACCACACCCAACAATTCGTTTGGCAATCTGAGAGGACTTACTCCAACACACTTTCTAGAGAATCAACTAGACAGTCAGACTCAATCTAGAATAAAGTATATCAAAGAGTTAAAATATCTCTAACTCTTAATTCAATCATGCAATCAAAGCAAATAGAAATCATGAGCCCGATTGAATATAAGAGGAGTTACTTGAACGGTATTAAAGACCAATGTTCAAGTGTCAATCAATGTAAATCAACAACCAAAGGTTGGATATTCTAATTTATTGATCTTAACGCACAACCTGTGATATTTCCAACAAAATATAATGCGGAAAAATAATAACACGGACATTTAATTTTGTTAACGAAGAAACCGCAAATGCAGAAAAACCCCGGGACCTAGTCCAGTTTGAACACCACACTGTATTAAGCCGCTACACACACTAGCCTACTACAAATTAACTTCAGACTGGACTGTAGATGAACCCTAATCAATATCACACTGATTCAAGGCACAGTTGCGCTCCTTGCGTCTTTGATCCCAACAGGATACTACGCACTTGATTCCCTTAGCTGATCTCACCATTTACTAAACACAAACAAACAATTAAAATTCAGAAAAAATTGAAAGAGAAAAAAAAACTGAAGGAGGAGAAAAAGATCATACGGTGCAAACCTTTCGATGCCATTTTCTTCGATTGCATCCAATAGTTTGATTGGAAGTTTATCCAGACAAATATCTAAATTTTCACTCTTTTTTTTGGTGAAATTTTAGGGAAGTTTTGAGGATTAAGAGTTCAGAAACCCTAGAATGTCAAAAGACTGAGCGGAAGTGTAAATATATCATGGTTTAGAAATATTAAGTTGAGGAGGGTAAACCGGTAATGTTCACTCTTCTAGCTCTAACGAGTTTCCACGGAAAGATGATAGAGCTCTCGTCGTTTTTAGGCTGTGGCACGTTTGATCGGAGGAAATGAAATCCGTTCATAGAATTACTTTTCCATGGTTTGATAGTAAAAATCAATCTTAAATTATCAAAGATCGAAGGTTTTGAAGACTTGTAGCATTCCGGTGTAACAACAAAAAAACATGGACATCTTGAGCTTTGGTGCATATGAAAATACAATCATTCCCATGCCATAAAAATCATTCTCAATTATTCATAGATGTAGCACATTTTTCATACAAGGCCGTTATAAGATTAAAATTGATCATCCTAAATATTAGATACCAGATACATCTATCTTGTCAATAATAGCTGCTAGTGATGTAGCGCCTTCCTTGCTCTCTTCAGAATTCTGCACTCGAGATTCGGCATCCGTTGAAATACGAAAGATGTTAGGTACATCTTTATTTTCACCAACATTCAAATTCTCAGTAAGATCAGCTGCTAATGATGTAGCACCTTCCTTGCTCTCTTCAGATTTCTGCACTTGAGACGCAGCAGCCTCTACGACCATTTCCTTAAATAATTTAGCATCTGTGTGGCAGGAAGCAAACACAGGTCAGGAAGTCCGAAAAATAAAATGTTACTCGACCGGTAATTCACTTCCTCCAGACTAGCTATGTTTACCAATGGATATTCTCATCATAGAACTATCATACGACACAAACATTAAAGAAAGACTGTTCAAATATTCAAATTCATGATCAAGCATTGTCGGACATACACACATGCACAACGTAATAATATATTTCTGATTGAAAGACTAAGTTTTTCTAGAACCTTGGCATTTTGGCGCATGGGGATGCTAAGTGTTAATGCTAGAAATTACAGAACTCCCAAAATAAAACTAAACTTATATGATTTCAAAAGGCCATTCATGAATAATAGTTTCAATCTGGAAACCTAAATTAAATCCCTACGGAATATCAATTACAATGTTAAGATATATTCAATCACAATGATACTCATAATCTATCTTGTTTTAGCATTAACAAAGGAATGATGTGGTGTCATTAGAGAATCACACTATGAGTTGAAGCTTGTTTGGGTTAATAAATTCTACTACATAATACTGCTTGTAGTAGCGGACTCAAGAGAATACATGTATATTAAGATTGAATTGGTAAGCCAAATTTCAACTAAGTTAACTCAAAAAAGTTAACATCATAATACTATAAACTCAAGTCATAGTGTCTCAAATGTATTAGTAAAAAATCAGGAAGAAACTGAACCTCTGCACAATATATCCATTTAGTAAATAAAAATCAATGAAACTATAAATCGAATACTTACCATGCATGTATACAAATCGAGCACATAACACCTCTTCTTTCAATTCACCATTAGAAAAATCACTAGCATGTGTTGGGATCCTAGTCCCACATTGGTTAGATTGGGATTAATTGGTAGTTTATAAGTCAATGGGTTCCCTCATCTAGTCAACCGGTTTTTGAGTTGAGTTCTACCCATGGGCTTATGGCGAGTTTAGGGCGGTACCCTAACATTTGGTATCAGAGCCAACCACCACGACCCATGCCCGCTCCACGGAAGGGGTGAACTATAGGCTAGATTAAAGTATTGGGGCACCTATGTATGGGCGTAGTTGTCACCCGCATTGAATACTGATAGGGGAGTGAAGCCGCCATAAGAGAAAGGGCTACCTTCGAGTCAGTGTCGATAGAGTGGGCCAACGAGGATGTTGGATCTGGAAGCGTGGTGGGATATTGGGATCCTAGTCCTACATTGGTTAGATGGGGCTTAATTGGTAGTTTATAAGTCAATGGGTTCCCTCATCTAGTTAACCAGTTTTCGAGTTGAGTTCTACCCATGGGCTTATGACGAGTTTAGGGTCGGTACCCTAACAGCATGCTAGGCCCATGATTTCTGACTCCCACTCCCAGTATGTTCTTGAACCAAGATTCTTGGAAGAACTACAAAAAAAACCTAACTCAAATCTCACTGATCAAATCCAAACTTCAAACAGAAAAAATACAAGTTAATTCTTAAACAAAAACGAACCTAGATGATTAGCAATAACCTTGAGTGTTCCAGATTGTCTCATAACCAAACGAAATTTCTTAGTTTCTTTATGTTTAAGAAGCTTAATAAAGCCATTTCCTCTTTCTTTACACTATTTCCATCTTTATCAAATCTCAGTTTCGCTTGTCTACACAGAATCAACAACCATAAACCAAATCATCAATTTTGAACTGGCTCAAATCAAATCGAAAAAAGTAACAAGTAATTAAAGAAATTGATGAGATTTGGAATAAGGTATACATACAGATTGATCTTCTTCAAGTTTAATAAAAGGTGAAACTATTGGTCGTCCCTCAGCAGACTCTTCTATCGGGTATTTATAAAGCTTCCTTCGTGTTGTTACTCCCTTAAGAAAATCTTCGTCTTCCGTGATTCTAGGAAACTCGATTTCCATCAACTCTTTTGTCGAGAGAAACAGTAGAGACCGTATGGCGGGTACTCGAGTTTGAACATATTTTTTACCGGTGTTATGTTTATATACTGATTACCAAGCTCCCGCTTTGATTTAAAGTTGACTAAACTGTAAGCTACACTAGCTTGGAACTCAAGCTGACTGTCTATAGCCGGAGGTGGCTTCTATAATCAGATGGGGACCTGACCTTTTCAAATTAGGAAAGGGAAACTCTATCTTGTAGTATATTTATTAATTCTGACAAAGTTAGTGTTAAGGATTTTGCTCGACCAAACAAGTGGAGTTCTAGGTAGATGGTTAAAGGCCTCTTTAGATATATTTCTAAAAATTCAGAACTGCCCATGTCAACCCTAAAATCACTTGTGCCAACTAAAGAAAATGTATGCCAAAATATGTTAAACAAATCCTTAATGCCCTAATTCTCCATATTTTGGTACAACGAAATGAGGATCAATCAATTTCTAACCCTAAGTTTCAAATTTAACACTAAAATGTGTAGCAACAAGAAAATGCCTCATACCATGTTAATCGTGATCGATAATAACAAGGGAGTTCTTGATGACCTAAGCGTAAGTTGTCAACCATTTCTCGCCAAGGCCATTGGCTTCATTCAGATTTCGCTTCTTCTTCTGGTATCTTTCTCTCTGTCCAACCGAAATTAAATCAAGTATCTTCCGATCATAACCTACATCACTCAATCAATCCAACAACAGCAGCAAATCTTAATTTCTTGACACAAACAACTAATTAATAAAATTCGAAAAAGAAATTGAAGAAAAAAATGAAAGAAGAGGAATGAGAGGAAGATCATACGGTGCAAATCTTCCAAGGCCATTTTCTTTGATTGGAAGTTTATCCGAGAACCTCCTAAATTTTCATTCATTTTTTTTTTTGTGAAATTTGGGTGAAGTTTTGGAGGATTAGGTAAAGACAAATCTTTTAATCAAATGATGCAAAGTGTGTTAAAGACTTAATTGGTGAAGGTTAACAGTCGGTAAATTTGTCATCACCCGTGTGTAGTATGCTTTAAATACAAGCATTTACTCGTCTCAGAGTTTAGTGTGTTGTCCGTAATGTTTCGAGTGTAATGATAGAGATCGATTATCACCATTAACACAATGTTGTTATGGTATCAGACATGTTAGGGTTAGATTCAATTCGGGTTTTTAATCCTTTGTAGATCCTGTTATTCACAAAGTAAACTCAACATTGTTGAATCAATTGTTCATATTGATTTCTTCCGAGAATTCTTGTGTTGTTTGGTGATTTTTGTTCGGTTTATCATCATCGTTGCGTTTCTTGCTCTCAAACTCAGATTCGGATATTGTTTTTTGTTCTGAATTCAAGTAATTTTTACTCTCAACCACTACGATTTGATCTTCATTTCTTCATTTTCTCAACTTTCTGTTCTTTTTCAATCTTGAATCTCAGATCTGTTTTATGATTCAAGAATTTGGTTCATCTTCGATGGAAAATCCTACTGCTTCTTCTTTCTCAAAGGTACCACTAAATCAAATCATTACCTTTGTTCATCTGAAACTCAAAGAGGATAATTACTACACTTGGAGAAACTTGATGAATCCTGTCATTCAACGCTATAAGCTGCAGAAATTTCTTAATGGAACATATCCTTGTCCAGCACAATATACCTCTCCAAGAAATGAACTTAATGTAATTGAGAATCAGCATTATACAGATTGGATAGAATAGGACTCTACCATCATTATGTGGATCAATTCCACCATTTCTGATTCAGTAATCGCTTATTTTTCATGAGCTGCTACATCTCATCAACTTTGGAAGAGTATTGAAGATCAATTTGCAAGAGCTTCTTCTACACATTCTATTCAGTTGTGTACTAAGCTGCTCTCTCTTACTCAAGGTGATAAATCAATTCCTATGCTCATTAATGAAATCAAATTGTTATCTGATCAATTAGCTGCTGCTGGAGAAATTGTGTCTGATAGAGAAATAGTTGTTATCACACTAAAAACTTTAAATTCGGATTACATTTCATTTGCTACATCCATGAGGTACAGAAATCCTCCTATTACTAGTATTGAGTTACATAATAATCTTCTTAGTGAAGAATCTGTTGTCAGTGAGAGACTCAAGAAAACCAAACTTGATATGGATGCTAAGGTTTTTTTGGCAAATAACAACTTCAGAGGATCTTTTAGAGGTTCTTCTAGTAGAGGTAATTTTAGAGGAAGATATTCTGGTGGTGGAAGATACTCAAATGGTGGAAGATATCCAAATCCTGCAATTTTTCAAAGACCTGCTTATGGGAGAGGAAATCCTACTGGTGAAGTTATACCTTGTCAGATTTGTTTATCTGAATCTCATCTTGCTCCTAATTGTCCTCAAAGATTGAATTTCTCCTACAAAGGAAGAGCACCACCAACAAATCTCACTGCAATGCTTGCTGCAGAAGATATATTTGACAAAGATGAATGGATAGTGGATATTGGAGCTAATAGTCATATTACAGCCGATGCTTGTTTACTTCAAGAAGCTACACCTTATGATGGTACTGAGATCATTAACACAGCCAATGGATAAGGTATGCCTATAATTCATACAAGACTGTTTATGAGTGAAAACTATTTCTGCCGGTTTTGGTAATTTGGGATGTGTGGATGAGAAATGAGTCTAAACCTTAAACAAATACACTGCACGGGAGTGCTTGTAGATTCGAGAAATCAATTCAGGCAAGTCCGGCCTAAACCAAGAAATGGCCGTTCCAGGACTTGTTTCGGTCACAAAGTGAAGGAGATGGGGTTGATCTTAGGGAAGGAAGCGAAGAAGGTGTTGAGAATGTGAAGGTGTTGGCTATGTAGGACTTGTATCGTAAAGCCGAATCGGCTGGGCGTGGTGTAAACTATCGATTCCGGTGTTTGAATACGATTGTATCAACACTTGCCTC